>JAAAKG020003558.1:0-21614 GCA_010014905.2 Druon quercuslanigerum | reverse complement strand
TATTTTAGCAATTACCGCCAAAAATTTCCTTTTTTTTTTTTAGAATTTCAAGATAATATTTCTACGATCGCCCCCCCTTAGGTAGCTGGCTGGATCCGCCCCTGGTGGCTCTGAAAATTCTCGCAGCCAGTCAAGTAGTCTTTCCCTGACTCTTCGTTCGAATTCTTAATTTCTGAGTCACGTACTTAGTGAATTCAAGTCTTCGAAAATATGAACCGTTTTTTTCATAACCATTCCATGAGTGTATACGATTTGTTTGTAAACTGCCTGATAAAACTTCCAGAACTGTTGTTTCTTGACTGTGCTTGAAAACTTTCATGACTTTTTCTAATTTTTTCATGCCAATTTATGACTCCGTCATAAAAAGTATGCTAGACTTTATAAAAATGATAGCCCGTCTAAAATTCCAGACCTAATCTAGAAAATTTTGCAAGACTTTTTTTCCATGTAGATGTAGTTCCTGTACCGTTAGTAGACATTCATTAATAAAGTTGAGTTTTTAAGTATTAAAGAATAGTTCCAATGTAATGATATCAATTAATTTAAAAATACACTTTACTGTTTTATTTTTTATTTTCGCAAAGTTATCTTGGAATGACTTTCCCAAAAATGTGTAAGGTGGCCGCAACTGGCACCCTAATTTGACCCCAGGAATACAAAAGGTTATTTTTTTAAATAAACGCGCGTGACTTTTTTTGCCATATTACCTCGACAAGTGAAAGAAGGATGGTTATTAAACTGGGATGAATTGTAGTAGATCGGCCAATTAGAACTGTTTTTTTGCATTTAAATTTTCCTCTTAAAGCAGTTATGAGTATATTTTATCGCATATTCGTAAGCCTTTTAAGACGTAGATAGGATTCATCATCATTGTAAGGGGCTCGATTACCAGTGGGTAACATACACATTTTCATCCGTAGATCTTGTTATTTTTTAAGAATTCCAAGAGTTCATCAAATCCTGACCCAGCCTGTTTTTTTCCTGTAATTTTTTTGTAGTGCGTTCGCTGTAATTTCTCTGTCGGTCGCCTGTCATTTTTCTTTAGTTAAGAAAAATAAATGAATATACATAATTTACTTTATTCAATTGTGCTTACAGCTTTAAAATTAGTTATGGAAACTACGTTTTAGTCGTATGCACAATTCACGTAAAAAAATACAGAAAACATTGGGGAACTTAGGAAAAGAAAGCTTTTCTGTATTCTCGTGTTTAAATCTCATATAATTAAAGCCCTTCATCACTCAACTAACACTGCGACTAGATTAAATTGAAATGTCCATTAGCCTAATTGAAAATTCATTGATAAATTCCTAACACTGTATAGCTATCCTAATCGACTACAAAGCGTCAAGACGATTCACCCTGATGTGATGGCGCAGTGGTAGGGATAAACGTAACTCCGGATTTGCCGGGGCGGAATGAGTTGGTTGGAGGTTGCGCGTGGAAAAGATGTATTTGAAACATCGAGTCGCACTACTGCCAGCCTGAAATTTATATGCGATTTCGCATCCCGGCCCATATTCCAGAATCCAGCGTGTTCCCGTTATTACCCCCTGTAGCCCCCTTCCAGTACCAGCAAAGCGTTCATTTTGCACACTTTAGCGCGCATTTCATAATCCGCGATAATTTAATTGCTCTTCGTCATCGATGGCCGTTAGCCGGAATAGAATTGTTGGGAATATTCGTCCCGAGGCTTTTGCGTGCCGCGCAAATAGATTATCAATGTGTATAAGGCATATAGTAATTCAGCAGGAAGGGTTGGTTGCATGTGTGTCACTCTGACAGGTATCTACACTTCACTATAATTAGACGCGTGTTAATTTGAAGTGGTTTGCGGTGTTACCTTTTACACCCTTATGAAAAGAATTGAATCCTATATTCCTCACACCTCTTACCTTGCTTCCCAATCAAAGTATGCGACTAACATGGAAGTAACTTATACACGTTATACACCTCACGTCAATCGCTGAGTGACGGATAACCCTTATTCTCACTCAGTGATTCCGAATTTTAATGGAGTGTGATCAGTTTTTGACGTATCAAAGGACGATAGCTTACTTTTATTAAGGAAAAATTTAGATATTAATAATTACTGCATAACTTTATGTTGTTTTAGAAAATTAGAATACTAGGTTTTGATTTCAGTAATTGTATAGAAGACATTTTCACTTAAGGAAAATACCAGATCGCACGTCGGGATATATTCAAAATTTTCGGTCAATGTTCACAAGAGGGAAAAAGACAAGATATGGGAAGTTTTTATCGCACTCGAGAAATAGAAGTAAAAACAGTCCGAAACATTTAAAGGTGTTCGTGATGTCACATTTGCTTACGCTCTTAAATAGCTTTTTGTATCGTTCTTCTTGGCCCGGCCCTTCGCATCAAGCTCAGTGCGCCTACGGCGCGTGAAAACTTTTTCGTGCTTTACACTCGTTTTCATACAGTCTAGTCGTGCATTTGGGCTACATGCCAAAAATCATAAATAGTTTTTATAAAATCATAAACGTTATTTCAAACGCCGAATGAACTACAACCATGAAAAATCTACAATCAGCTTGCAAAGATGATTCTGTTTGAAAAATAAAACAATATAATTTTTATAATTCTTCTTTTTGAAAACTTTTTAATCCATATCATTTTTTATTTGAGTCATATCAAAAAATGTTAAAAAATAAAATAATTCTTACTTCTTGTTAAATTCTATGCTAAATAACAGTCTTAACTTATCGTTTTCTAATTAAAACATTTCATAATGTGGAAAATGATCTAACTGTTAAAATTTTGGTCTAACAAAAATATTTTGCTCAAAAAATTTGTAAATATATTTGATATCTACTCTAAAATGTCAACTGAAACCTTTGAATCATTTTTCTAGAAACTGGATAAAAGTGGCGTCTGACCTGCTTTACAGTTACAGATAGGTTTTGACGTCACCAACAAATCTGGACTAAGAAATAAATAATTGAAAAATGGTGAAACGAAAACATCAGATCATTTTACTATAAGAAGCATGCATTGATCATGAAAGGATTTTATCTGAAATAATCATAATGAGCGTCCTTTTCTTGCCGGCGGAGCGGCAGTAAAATATCACTTTATTGTGCCGTGACGAGCGTTTCGTAAAGTGACAGAAAGGAGGAAGCAGTGAGTGAGAAGTGAGACAAAAGTGATAGAAAAGAGTGATAATAATTCATATAAAAACTACTTTAAACTACAACGTGAATTTTGGAGTCATATCTTCGCCCCACGCACGTGCGTATGCAGTAAAATAAATCTCCATTTCACAGAAAAAGAGCAGTAAAGTTGTCCTAGTATAAAGTTCAACTTCACTGCCTAGATAAATAATCTACTATTAGAAGAGGTTTTTGAGATCACTTATCCTAAATATGGTATCAAAGTTATAAAATTATAAACGGGGGGACAAAATATGGGGTAATATTACCAAAACGTAATGGAACAATCAGAAAAGACTTTACTCCGATGTTTTAAGCTCACTTATACCGAATTTTTTATTAAAACAAGGGTGCGTTTCAAATGAAAAAACATATTTATTTAATTAAAAAGTAGTTATTTTTAAAAATCTTTTAAAGCTTATATACACGGAAATTTGAGAATGATTCACAATATCACATAAGTCCGCATGGTATTTTGTCAGGGTTTAAAATAAAAATTATAAGATACTAATTTCTGAAAACATCATATTGATGTTTTTTTAAATCTGTGTTTAAAAACTTATTTTATGTATTACCGATGTATTATTTGGAAACACATTTTCAAGTTTATGCTACTTTGCTCAATCTGCATTTTTTTCAAGTATTTCATGTTCATATCCTAACCATAATAAAAAGCACTCTTAGCCGCGTTTTGATGAATATGTCCCTCCGTGCGTTTGGAAAAACAAGGCTCTTTATAAGAACCTTTCATTTATACAAATTACAAATCGAAACAAAACAAAACCACGTCTGACTACACTCCCCTTGTTACATAGGAGAAACTCTCATTTGTATGGAACTCATAGCATTAAAATTATTTTAGCCTAAAAGTCATAACACAATAAAATAGATGACTAATCAGTCAAAGATTGGCAGTCCAATTTTCGGAAATCACAATTGTGAAACCTCTGAAAATACTTTTTACACATTTCATGTGTTTCCATATCTTTTCCTAAAGTTGACCATATCATTTCGTTCGCCTGAGATGCATTTTTTCAATTGGAATGCAAAATGAATGCAATGTCTCAAATATTCCTTGTCGTACAGAATTTTATTCACTAATGGTTTTTTTTTAATTTTAAAATAATTTCAGCGCTGCTAGAAGCCAGGGGCCGTAGGGATAAGTCTGAAAAAGTCAAGGAATTTTTTTTATTCAACAAATTATAATTACGGAATTTCTGTTGAATTTTAAATTTAAAAAAAATCAAGTAATTCATAGGTTATCTGCTTTCTTCGGATTGCTTTGCCTACTTTGATTAGGTCCATCAAAATCGATCGATCAAGACAAAATTTTAAACGATATTTAAAAGAAAACCAAGAAGAGTACATCCACGACGTTTTTATGAGTGATATATGAGCCGCTCAGAGGAGGCGTTACAAGTCCTATATTAAAATATAGGACTTGCAACGTTTTTCCTCTGAGCGCCTCATATTTAAGTTTAAATCATTTATTCGCGCAGATGAATTCTTGTTTAAAAATGTATATTCGGAAATACGCGAGTTTGAAAGTGGAGTTTTTTGCTAATTTTCAAATTTTCTAGGACGAATATTTTTAAGAATAAGTTTTTATTAGCAGTTTTACTGAACTCCCTGCAAAAGGTTGGTACCAATCCTTATTTTTAAACAAGATTTACAATTTTCGGTAGTGTATTTTGCTTAAAATAAATTATCAACGTTTGCGATAAATACACATTTTGACAGGTCACTTAAAACACATTTTTTCCTTTACTATTTCAACTATAACTCCAAAATATCATTGCAGATAATGAATATAAAGCATCCCTGATCGCACTGCTGCTCTCTACTTAATTATAAACAAGCTACCTTAGTGTTTCATTTATTTTTAAAATTACATACTCTCGCCATTTTTTACACGTCCCCATGTTTTCAATCATTTTTTCTGAATTCATAAAAATAATTAAAAATTAAACCAATTAAAAATTTTTTTCTAAAATTTTACCGTAATCGGTTTTGAGTGATCATTTATGGAGTGACCCGTGAAATACAAGTCTCTTAAAGTGAGCTGAATTCGCAAAGATATGAGCGGCGTATATTCTTCCAATTTCGAAAGTAAAGCCCGTCACAATAATTTAGTATTGGGCATATACTGCTCATTATGCAAAAATAATGAAAAACAAAACAAACAAAAATGTTAAAAGCGAATCATTTTTGAGATCCTCCCTGTATGCAAGAACGTACGGATCAGAATGCAACGAGTTGACGTTTTATTGCAAGCGAAATGTTCTCACTGACCCGAATACAGTACAGACTTAAAACCAAAGTATTTTCTAAATTTGAGTGAGTGAGAAATAGGAAATAGTGCAAGCTCACTGATTAAAATTTATAGAATATATTTTATTTGTCCTCATGTAGCTTAAAATAATTTATTTCAATGAATAGTCATTGAAGAAGAAAATACTCTTTTATGTTTCAATTTCAGAATTGATTAGAGAATCGGCTTAAACAAATTTGAAATATCTCTTTTCTGTAAATTGAATACTACACTGGTAGCGAGCTTATCAGATTGTTCCCAAACGTTTTTGGTATCTGATACGTATGATTTATCAGTTTTTGTTCTTGATTGGAAAATAGTTATCTGTGACCTCTGTTCGTTATTTCCTGCATTCGTTACAGAACCAGGAAATTCACTTTTTATTACAGATTGTAATAGATCGAAATGGTATATGTATTGTGCATTTAAATTTGAGCTTAGAAAAATGAGTTATTCTAAGGAATTGGTAGAAATATAATCAATCTATACAACATATACTTTCAAATTCTTAAACTCTCCATTTTAGACGCTTACAAATAATATCAATACTGTTAGACACGTTTCAAAACTGCATTCAATTATGTCAGAAATTTCTCACTTGCAGTTAGTGTGAACTTTCTCTAACTGCCGATCAAGTATCAGGGAGCGATTTTCATAAAATAATTAAGAGAGAAAAAAAGAAAGTTGAGTTTTGTTTCCTCATTTTGATAAAAATTTCAAACATTTAATATAAAATTTATATTCCTGCGAACTTAAATCTAAAAAGCGACTGTTACTTTTTCTGCTAATTTAACTTAATTTTATAACTGCCGCATTTATTTTTGAGGCGCATAAATATATATATTCCCCAAATTCTACTTTTTTGATATTCATTTTTTCCTTGTTACCATTTGCCCTCATTTTTATAATTCTAAATTACAATTGGGTATTAGTTTAATTTTTCCGTATTTCCACTTGTCATAATTTTCACTTTATAGAATTGGAATTTATCTACATTCTTCTTTTTAAATTGCCGTTTACAATCATTGTAGTATTTGTAATAATTAACATAAAATAATTATAATGTTTATTTTTTCAAATACCTATTTTCAAGCATTGCACTATTGTTTAATAATTTGCATGTAATATAATTTTTATGTTCGAGAATTATCATTTAGCACAAGTTTTATTATTCTGTAGTTTCGAATAGCTACATAACATAATATTCATTTACGCGTAAAAAAATGATAACAATCGGCAATTATCAAAAATAAAAAATATGCTCATTCGTAATTTAAAAAAATTTTAAATATTGCAACTGGTCATTTGGAATAATCAGTTATGACCAATGATCATTCGGAATAATACAAGTGCGGACAAATGGTAATGCGGAAAAATAAATGCTATAGCCAATGGTAATTCAGAATAATAAAAATTAGATTAGTGAGTCATTCAGAAAAATAAAAATGAAGAAAAACAGTTATTTGATCAAATTATAAGTGCGAACCGCACTAACTTCATACTTAGCGTTTTCGCTTTTCTTTTAAATGAACAATATTTAGTCTGAAGAGTCTGGGCCCTGTTTCCATCTTCTTCGATCCTTTGGCATTCGACAGAGATTCTCAAGAAGCTAGTCATTAATTTAAAGGGTAATTCTAAAGAGCTCAATTAGTTTTGGAGGCTCTTAAACTATTTGGAGCATTCAGAGAAGTCGGTACAAAATGGCTGGCCTCTAAAAACAAATCTGGTTCAAATTTCTCTCGCTTTCAGTTAATATTAATTGAGATTCCTTGACAAATAAAAAATATTGTTGGTTATAATTTTTTTGTTATTATATTTTGCCAATTATAGAATGATATTACAGAAGAAGGATCTAAATCTCTACTAAACTCTTTCGCTCGATCAATCAGAGAAACCAGGAACCAGGAACGATTAAAGTTCCTCTCTTTGCCGAAAGCTTCATCTGCAAAATACTTTGAAAAGCCGGAAAAGTTCTGGAATCACTTCCTGGTTGAGAATTGAGAGTCGCCCGGCGGAAGTGGTAGCCGCTTCTTGAGGCGTACTTGGAATATCGTTTCAAATTACAGAGGGGAGTAGGTTTTCTTTGAAATTTTCAGTGTTCAAGTCCTGAGCAGAGTGAGGAATTGGCTTCCAGTGGTGGAAATAAGAAAAAGAGAAGCAGAGGGAAAATGAGAAAAAGAAATAATCGTCCATGGTGTTGTGTCTCTATGCAAAAGTTTATATTTGGTGCAATATACAAATTGACGCAGCCTCACGAAACCGCGTCCTATTATTTTTTGTTTCACCTTGCTTTCCTCACAACTTTATGAATAAATGAAAAAGGGAAAGCCACCTGACTGGTGTCTATTGTTGGTGACGCTTGATTTTTTTTCATCGTTGATTGTTGAACATATATGAATCTAGTTCCTCGGCTCGAGGTGCTTCGATTTTTTACCACCATCCTGTAATAATTATAGTTTTATATTAAAAAAGAATATCAATTTTTGTTATCGAAATGCAAGATGGCGTTTCTTTAAATTTACAATTTTGTAAGTGATTCAGCGACTACATTTCGAATTAAATACGTTTCCAAGCAATTTTCAATTTTTGCGCCAAATGGGTGTGAAATTCATTGCATTGACTTGACACGACCGCTTAAATCAATTCACGAGCTCACGTTCACTAAATTTTATGTAAAAAAAGATTACTCACCACCACTTCCTCCAGACCATCCGCCTCCTCCGCCTCCAGACCATCCGCCTCCACCGCCTCCAGATTTCCACCCACCACCGCTAGGTTTCCATCCACTGTTACCGCCGCTGGACCAGCCACTACTGGGCCAGCTGCCACCACCTTTACCAGTTTTCCAACCGCCACCACCGCCGCTGGGCCAACCACCTCCACTTCCACCTCCTCCTAGTTTCCAACCACCTCCACCGCCACTGGGCCATCCTCCACCTCCGCCGCTGACTGTGATAACTTTTATAATTTTACCACCCCCACCACCGCTATTCCAGCCACTTCCGCCACCTCCGTTCCAGCTGGCTACACTACCACCACCACTATTCCAACCAGATTTCCATCCACTACTTCCGCCACTGGGCCAACCGCTACTTATGTATCCTCCTTTAAATAAATAAAGTCAATTTTATGAAATATATTTGGGATCTTTCATAAAATTATAGTCTTTGTTAATTTCTAAATATGTAAAATTATTTAAAAGCATTTTTAATGGAGTGCATTAATTTTTTATTACTTTTTATAATATTTATAATAAACAATTATGGGCTATTCCTTACGTTTGGAATTTTTTCATTAACTGGAGGGCTTAGACATAAAAAAAAATTTAAGGAGAATTTAAAATTCTCATGATAATAATTTTAAAAATATACTGCATTTCAGAAAAAATAACATTGCTTCTAAAATTTTTACTTTAGATTATCAATTCTGAATTCGACCATGCGTCTCCATTTCTGTTTTATAGTAGTTGAAAAAAAATCATCAACGTTTTCAAATTAAAGGTTTTCAAAACATTGAGAAATTAAAAAAAAATGATTACAGTTTTATTTAATTATCCAATTTTATTATTAAACGTTGTAACGTTGGTTTTACTAAATTATTTAAAGCAGGTCGAATAATTCAGTAGCTGAAAATTTCTTTTCCTTTCCGTGAAAACAGATTATTTTGCAAAATTGGAAGTAAAAATACGAACATGGTTTTTTATTTGGTTTTATGTTTTCCTTTGAGATATTGTGGGGGCTTTGTTACAATGTTGCAAGTTTATCGAAGGTGGGAAATATTTCCACTTGTGTAACGTCTCAAGGGAATAGCAAGTAATAAGTGTCTTCCTTTATGGCATTTGCGCAAAACACATATTTCTGAAGTCACTTAACACCTGTCGCTCAAATGCAGAATCGCCTAATGAATCACTGATTACAACAGAGTAAAGTCAACTACATACAGTATTAAACAACTTGTGGCTTTTTTGTTCATGCACAAAGCCTCTGTAGTAAGCCTGGAGTAAATAGAAACTTAATTTGTATTTTAGTTTAATTTGTTTCAACGATGTGCAAAGAGGAGTATTTAAACTTTTTTTTTAAACGAGGGGGTAAAATTGATTCATTTTTTTGAAAAGATAGTACTCTAATTTCTTAGATTTAAACAAATTAAATTTCGCTAGGAAATTTTGCCGAGAAATTGATTTTATTACCTTTTAGAACTTTTTACTTGTAATTAAAATAAATAAGCATTCTCCATTAACAGAAATTTCTTCAATTTTATTGAAAAGTGAGTACTAAATTTTACAGAAAAAAACTAATATTGATGTCTATTATTTTATATAGTATGAAAAAATATATGATGTAACCACTTTAAATGTACAAAAACGTCTACTTCTCGATTTAAATAAACATGGAAACTACACGAATTACATGTTTCTGCGAAGTCTCGCTTAATTTTCATTTATATAGAATTTCTCAGATCTTATTCAATAATTTTCAATAATTTAATAATATTCAGATTTACTGTTTTTTACTATTGATAAAATTCTGTTCTCTTTTTATTAAAAAAAGACTCAGGGATCATTTTGCCACTGTAATTGTAGTTAAATTATATATTTTTGTATATTTGAGTCAAAAATAAAAATCAATTTTTATTTTTTCGGTCAAATATAGGGCTCATTCTTCGATATAATTGAAGTCATTGAAGGTAAAGAAAAATGCTTATTTCTTATGATTAGCAGTAAATAAATTCAAAAAGGTAATTACATCAATTTCTGGAGGATAAAAATTCATCACCACCTTTAAATATGTTTTTTTTTTATCTAGAAAAAGAGCGGATTATTTTTAAAAGGGGATACGCTCGAAACACCGTCGTTTAAGTTAACCCCTGGGTCATATTTTTTCAGGCCAATTTTTAATTTTTTAATAACATATTGCAATATAACATTTTATTGTGCATATTTTTAGTCCTGAAAATAAATGTAATAATTTTATTAGCATTCGAAATAAACCAAGAAAATGTTACTTTTTTCTGCAATTGCAAAATACGAATTTTTTGTGTTCAACTCGCAATAAGTTCTAAATTAATAGGAATTTCGTAATAAAAATTTATGAAAATATGCACCATTATATAACGAAAATAATGCATATTTTATGAAATTTTTATTAGGAAATTCCTATTAATGTAGAATTTATGGCGAGTTAAACACAAAAAGTTCGTATTTTGCGATTGCAGAAAAAAGTAACATTTTCTTGCTTATTTCGAAATTTAATAAATTTATCAAAATTATTTATAGGACTTAAAATATGTACAATAAAATTTCCTGATGGTATATGTTATTGAAAAATTCAAATCCGACCTGAAAAAAATATGACCCAGGGGCCAACTAAAACGTCGGCATTTCGGGCGTATCCCCTTTTGATCGCCAGCACAGGGAACATTCATTGTCGTTTGAAAATCAAGGTACTTAAAACTGACTAAAGATTATATGTACGGAGCAATTAGTACAGTAAACATGTACCTGCTTCTCGCGCCCCCCCCCCCCCAATAAAAAGAAAGTAAAATAAGAAATCGATATAATCAAAATCAAAATATTATAATTACGAATAGAACTTTCATGTCTAATCTTGAAAAATCTGCCAATTCCAATACAAATTAAACTTGGTTCTTCATAATGTGAAAGGTAATTATTGAATTAATTAATTAATTAATTACGTTTGCAACTATATAAAAAGCTAATAATAAGGGAAAAATCATATAATATTAAGAAATTAACATAATTTGAAAAATTCAATTTAAAGTTATTATTCTCATAACAGTAAATGACATAATTATAGACGAATTACCATATCCAGAAGCGGCAATTGCCAGGAATATCGCGAGCACGAACACCTAAAATGAGAAATTCACTGATAAACTAATCCCAAATGTAAACTCGTTTACTGCAAACCGCCGTATCAGAAATTAATAAAAAAGAGACAAATTTAAGAAGAAAAAAAATGTACTGTGAGACCCGAACACAATGTTTACGTACCTTCATGGTGAAGTGTTTGATGCCCCTTGACGAAGTCCGAGCCTCTTTTATAGCTACTGCCTTTCTTCTTAAATCCCCGCTCTAATCTTTCGATATGAAACAATCCGAACTACGGTCCACCACCATGATTTCCTTCGAAGCTAAAATTATTTATATCTTATACATGAGAGCAAAACTTTAACCTTTACTTTTCCACGGTTTCATCACAGATCGCAGATTTTATGTTAAATCTAAATGGTTAGGAAAGAGCTAAATTTCAGTCAAATACTAATATTTTGCAGTCGGCATTTGGTAATTAATAATTTATTTAATAATCAAAAGTTTTTAATTCATTAAGTTTAAAAGTTATTACACACATATGATTTAGCATTAGTTACATTTCACTGACAATTAAGTCAACCCTGCACTAATTCAATGATTGACAAGTTACCCATATTATTATGAGAAGGATGTTTTTCAAAGTAAAAATTTTAATCCTTGTAAAATTAATTCAGAGTGAATTTCAACTTTAAAAGAACTGACATAGATTGAACAGGCCTAAGTCATATCGAATTAACTAGACTGAATTAAATTGGTTTCGAATAAACTTTTTTTTTTATTTGTACATTACGATTTCTTTGAAGATTTGTATGGGAAAACTTCTAGTAAATTGGGCCCATATACATATTTGAAACTTTTCTATGTTTTAATGTTGACATTAGTTTTTAATAATAATAATTTTATTTTTATTTTAAGTGAATAATATTGTATATTTTTTAATAATAAATGTCTTGCTCACTCAATTTTGAAGAACCTAGCGGCCTTTCACCAGCTACCGTAGTTCACCGAAAATATTTGTTCTATCCCATGGGAAAATTCCGATCGGGGTTTAGTAGGGCCCTGGAAATATTTCCCTATTTCTAATCGGGCGCTCATCGGGAAAAATGGAGAGGGTCTGACCAGTTCTGTAACGCTGTTTTAGGCAGGATCTAGCTTGAACTTCTGAGCAGGCCATAACGAGAGTGCCCTTTAATCGCCCGACGATTGGTAGGGCCCCGTCTAGAAACTTTCTATTACCTGATGAATATTTAATTGGATTGAATATTTAATTTGTATGACAAAAACTGTATCTAAAAAATGAACAATAATTGCTAGCGAGTATTTTGACTTGAAATATTAATGGTCTTATTTAGAGTGAATGCATACATGACATTTTCAACAATTATATTACAAATAAAATTGCTAACGCTATGGAGTATCGAACACCTACATCTATAACTAAATCTATCGCCTAATAGTCGGTAGTCTTAACCATTACGCCAATCCTTCAAGTTGATAGGCGATGAAAAAGCCATGTTGATACGGCTCAAAAAAATTTTAACTCTCTTCTTCTAATGAAATATTTTTTATTATACGACGTTATGTATATACACGAACTGTTAACCAGAATATCAATAAGATAATTTTTAAATAAATAATTTTATTCGAGATTAAAATTTTTCTTCCTGTAATATTTCGTTTTTTCCCGTTGTAGACTACTTTTCAACTTTTTGCACTGACAGGAAATGTAATTTTTTCTGAATATTTTCAGTTTTTCATAAGGATGGAATTTTTTTCTTTAAAAAAACACCATAGAGATGGATTTGCCATACCTATACGAGGCACGAAATTCTTCAATAGAATCTGACAGGGCACCAATAATTTTTTTCTAGACTAGATATTCTGATAGAGGACCCAACCAGTTTTTTCTAGACTAGATATTCTGATAGGGCCTCCAACCAGTTTTTTCTGGACTAGGTATTTTAATAGGAGTCCCAACCAGTTTTTTCTAGACTAGATATTATGATTGGAACCTCATCGGATCCCAACTTCAAATAGGGAAAGATGGGAACATTTCTGCTCGGGTGTGCTTATCGAATTTTAGTGGGCCAAGACACATATTTTAAAACTCTCTAATGGAATTAAATTTCAAACCTATTCAAATTGGCATTAACATTTCTGAACCTGGTCGAACGAAATTAAAAAAGATCGAATGTATGTCTTAAAAATAAAATTGAATTAAACACTATAACAGAGAAAGTTTTATTGAAACAAAAACATCGCCCCCTTGTCATTTTTGTAATTCAAACAGAAAAATGATGTAAAATCAAATCAATAGAACTAAAATATATATTATTAAAGTAATTTTTATTTTTATTTCCGCCGTTACCTCGATTTCAGTATTTTCATATACTTAAATTAGCTATGTAACGTGATGAGTTTCAGATGTTATCCAAAATCGAATCAATACGTAAAAATGTTTGGTTCGTCAGAAATAACTGATTGAAGCGCGATTGCTTTTGATTTCATTCTAACTATTAATTGTGGTACTCACACACTATGTGCACATTATGTATGGTTGTGTTACCGAAAAAAATTTTTACAACATTCAGATAAGCTTGTCTAAATTTAACTCAATTGCCGTAAAACGTACAGTGATATTTCAGTTTATATAGCAGCTTATTAAACTAACCGCATGTTTCGCATATAAAGTGTACAGCACGGCACCTCTTGTGTTATTTGTAACACGGAAAAGGGGTTAGAGGAATTGATGGAATTACGTTTAGCTTTAATCTAATCAAAAATTAAATCAGAGTAAATTCCTGATCACCGTGGCTAATCTGCGCTTTTTATTTGACGTATCAACACAATTTCGTTTCAATATTTTAAAGTACCCTACATTATTTTTAAAATATTTCTTTAAAGCTACAATTTTTTGATTCTTTCTACTGAAATCTGTATTTCTAAGCTCGTAAGTTTTTATTTCTTTGCATTAAATTTATATTTCACTTTTTTATGATGATAATATGTTGAAACCTTGTATCAATCTAATTTTATTCTATTTTTTGGCTTACTGTAATTTTCTATTTTTTGTTTACATATAACAGTTTTTCAATCATTTATAATATTTTTTATGGATATTCAAGCTTAGGGACAAGTAGTAGCACTTTATAAGCTAATTAAAGTATCGTTGAGAATATTGTCACATAACCCTGAAATTGTGAAGATTTACTATGTCAAAATATAACCCCCCCCCCCCCATGAGATAATGACTTTGTTTATGAACAGACCCTTATAGAATTTTTTGTCGACATGCCCTACTTTAAAAATTTGACTTCTATTTTTAAAATCGTGTCCCCTTCTATAAAAATTAACTTAAAATTATCCACATTCTTCATTTAGCAAAATAAATAGAAATTTTAAAATCTTATTGCATTATTTCCATCTCTTTAGAACACATGCCCATGGGGTCACACGCACAATAATGCAACCGCTAGATAAGATCGAGAAGCGGAGAAGACGAGGCCGTACCACTTTGAACGAAAGCTCTGTCACGCGTCACACAGATGAAGAACAAAATGTTTGCTGCAAGGTCATATTAAAGGTAGAAATAAATGTTATTATGTGAATTGTTTGGTAAACGCGAGAAAATTAGAAATAATAAAAATTACTTTAACAATTTCAAAATATTTTGTAATGGGTATAATTGTCAATTTAAATTCACGTCGAAATTCTTTTGTTCCGCTAATTTCATAGGTATGTTGCTTGAAATATTAAGTTTTCTGTTTTGGACAAGTAAAGTGTATCATAAACAAGAATAATAATGTTCTGTTCTCAGAATTCAAATGGCTGAGTTCCGAAAATAAATTTCAAAATCCTAAAATTTTGTATCCTTTTCAATTCTAAAGACTTTTAGACAATATTTTTAATTTTTTTAAAGATATTTGATTTAAAGTATTTAGCTCTTAAAACCTTTTAATTTACAAAAATGAAACCATTTTGTTTAAAATTTTCAAATTCTCCAAGCGTTTAAACGAACAACTTGATCGAATAATGAAAACACTAAAAGGCCCTATGTGGCTGTAGATACAAAAGTTGAAATTATTCAATGTACATTTGTTTTTCAAAACAATTTCAGGACAAAATAAAATGTTTTTTTTTCTATTTCAGTAAATCACAGTGAGTGTAAAATTAATAATAAGCGAGATAAGGAAGTAGACACATAGCTAAAATTTTAATTTTTTAAAATCTAATGACAAATCCCGTGTAGGAATCCAATCAGGGATCCGACCGGGTCCTGGTCGGATAGCCCCGGATTAGACCGGGCGCTGTTTGGGGAATCCGGCCGGGATCCGGCTTAAACGTCATGGTAAATTGGTCGCATCTCGGCTTGAATACCGAACGGGATCGGGTCGGGTAATCCGGCTACAAAGAGGTTAAAAAATGTTGCTTAAGGCGAGAAAGTGGTAACTTGTTTTGTCTTTTAAGGCTTATCGTAAAGAATACAAGGTTGGGAAGGAAGAAAGGAAAAAATGTTTACACAACAGTATATTTTAATTAAAAATAATTATTATTCGCGCAATAAGTAGGGTTTTCAAACTAATTACGGAAATAAGATTGTTTTTCATTGCAAGTCTCGATTTTATTTGCGAACTTCGAAGAGACGACGCGACCTGAAGGCAAGAAGCATCCTCGTTCCAGGCGCGAAACTGAAAATTACTGAGTGTCTATGGGGCCGCCCACAAATTACGTAAGGGTTCAGGCGGGAGGGGGGGGGGATACAATTTTCTTACGATTTCTTACGTTCGGGTGGGAGGGAAATAGACCATTCTTACGTAATAAAATAAATAAAACTAAATATGGTCCTATAAATCTAAAATTTATTGATTATTAAAACTTAATGAGTGAATTAGTCTAATTTTTGGTAAGCAAACGATATTAATGCGAAAAAACGATCAAAAGTAAAATACTAGTACTTCTTACTTATGTTTTTACCTTCTAAACGTACGATTTCTTATGTTGCGATGTATAAATATTAATATTCATTTCGAATGCTTTCATGTACTATATCATTTTATGTATAATGTACATAAATCGACTAATAAAGGTAGCGTTCAAAGCTAATAACGTCCTATTTACTATAAAACATTATTACGTAAGATATGGGGGGAGGGGGGTCACGAAAATCTTACGGTTCCTTACGTGAAGGGAAGGGGGAGTCGAAAATGTGTAAAAAGACCCTTACGTAATTTGTGGACGGGCCCTATGCAGACGCCAGACAAAGTAGGCGCTATGAATGGTGGTAAATTTGAAAAAGTATATGGTAAATATTGTCTTCAAATAGATAAGTTTATAAAAATTGTAACATTTATGTTGCTACACATGGCAGAATCAATAAGACTTTAATTTAAAAAGCTAATTCATCCGAAAAAATTTAATATTTTTTTTTTAGAATTTAAAAAAGCTCGTTTCTGTTCCACTGATCTAATAAATCTTTAAATTAAACTTTTCAAATAATAATTCACCTAGCATCCATAATAACGTCTTTGATAATGTCACGGCTCTTAAAAATGTGTAATTTATACGAAAAACTTAACCTGGCCCATGTCCAGCCGGCTCCCGACTATGGGATATAACCATGGTTGGCCCGGCCAGTAATCGGCCGGCCCTGGACTACGTGATTCGAGAAAAATGTATCACGGCAGGCTCTCGCCCGGTTCAAATCCATGAAACCCAGCCAGGGGCAGCCCGGCCGGGATCCGGCCAGAAACCTTGTTGTATTAGGGCCAAACGGGGAAATTTCGGCATTGGATATTTTATCTATGATTAAAATATCTTTTTATGGCGTGATCTTAATTGTACCTGCTCGTAGATCCTTCATATAGGTAAATTCAGACATATTATTAATAAGATAAATAAAATTATGATTATTAAGAAATATTCTTAATGTGAACAATAATGGTAATAGCGATTATATTTTGAAGTATATTTTTACTCGGTAATGACCTAAAAATTAATTGTTTTACAGCAAAGAAGTTGTTTAAAATGAAGACACTTTACGTGTAATTAAAATTTAAGAACCTGAAATATATTCTATAGTATTCAGTTATTATCTAATTTAAATACACTCTAGGTCACATAGAGGCCGGTCTTGTTTTGTTATTTCTCGAACTGCTGGCCCACGCAGTTTATCCGGGGGCAGGGCGAGAAACTGTTGCGATTCTCGCCTCGGAAGGGCCGTAGTGCGCGAAGACTCATAAGAGTATATTGCGCAATATAATGCATTCAAATTGAAAGCGATTCAGGCAGCTTTGACTGTTTACGCTTCGAAAGCATCGATTTAGTAACAAGGCCAGAGTTATAACTTTGAAGCTATAACTAAAAACACAAAAAAGCTTATTTTTGTAAATATGCAATGAATTCTGAAAAAATACGTTTCATTAACAATTATATCTTAAGCTTTCTTTTAAAATATATAACGCCATAAATTTGAAAAAACGTAGTCAGAGACTTATGTTTAATCGAATTTATTGGTATACCGCTTACATAAAAAAAAATTCTGTCAATAGGTTATTTTGGAAAAAGGCCTGATAAAATTCTGTACTTAAACAATGATTTCTCCACATACACATCAAAAACTTAGTTTTACGATTGCTACAGTTGCAGCCAAGAAAAAATCATGTCATTATATATATATATATATATCTATATATATCTGTGTGTGTGTGTGTGTGTGTCCGCAAGAATTATGAGGGTTTCGCCGGCCTTTCGTGATGTCTTCGTGTCCTGTAGCATGACATCAGACAGGCTCAGGTTGTCAGACGTGGTCATAGGTGTGATTTACTGTGGCTCTACTGGGAATCTGTGTCATTTTATATGACTGGAAATTGCTCCCAGGGGGATCTAGCGGTGTTTTTTACCCTATTTTTATGTGTATAGGTTTAATGTTTCTAAACGTTTTACATTATTGTGGAATATCCACACTTTCGTGATTCTTTAAGCAAATAATGCTTAAGTACTTCTTTATGATTGTCTTGGTACATATGAAAAATGTACCAAATAAACTATGAATATCATTAATTATCGAGAAGTAAAACTGAGAGGATTAAATGTTTACATGCTGTGCTTTTCAAAACGAGCTATTAAAGTGATCCAGCAAATGATTTACTTGTGCAGCCGGTGTGCACATTATGAATGAGGGTGCAAGATGATGATTGCTTTGTGTTATTTATAACATTCCTTGCCACTTGAAAATGATAAATATTTGTACACTTTTATCTTTAGGGAGCTAGTCAGCATGAATGGATATTTCAAGAAAAAAGGTGATATTTAGAAATACTTTTGATTTTTTTGAAGTATTCCAGAAAAGACGAAATGTTTTGAAAGATTCTAAAATGGCCTGGGATATTTTAAGTTGTTCTACAATGATTTACATTCTTCTGTAATTTTAGACCAAATAATTATTTATTGGTTTCTGGTACATCGCTTCCCGCCTTGATTCAATTTTTAGAATTTTCAAGAATATTCTGGTATAATTATTTGAAGGAATAAGTAAAGGTGAGAAAGACGAAATTGTTTATTTATGAAAAATAACATTTTTGACGTATTTCTCTACGCTAATCAATTTCCATTCTGGCTGACCGGAACTGATCATACTATTCTGCGATTTGTCGCATAAATAACGACCCATTAAAGAAAGCAATCGGCCTAGTAATATCCTCTCTTTCTCTGGATTTGACATTACGCTGAAATATTGTTCACGCGTGTATACTCAACGGTCTACGTACCAAATAATTATCTATTGGTTTCCGATGCATTGCTGCTCCCCTCAATTCAATTTTAAGTGATTTTTTTCATCCGCATTAAGCAAATTAAAATAAAATTTTCCATACACAAAGCACAAAACATATAAATAATCTTTCTGGAAATTTCAGATAAGGTAGTACCAACAAATCTGATTTTTGAATCTTTAAAATAATTTTACGTTTTAAATTTTAGCCTGCGTCTAGTCTTCCAGAAAAGTTGGGGGTGCTGGAAAACGGGTCGAAGTAACCGTCCTAAAATGTTGGGACGACAAGCCAAAACTGTGAAACATATGTGACTACTTATGCTGAAGTTTAGGACGACGAGAAACTTCGTAAAATTTATTCAAAGTTTCTTCACTTTTAGAATATGATTTTGTAATATTAAACGAATTTCAAGTTTTGCAAGTTTTCAAGCTTATAATTTGAAAAAATGAACCATTTTTAATAAGAGGTGCTAAAATACTTATATTTGAAAAATTTTGAAATTATATACGCAGAATCTAAATTTCAAGTTATTTTCTTAAAAAAAAGAATTCCACTTGAACCATCGATTAAAATATAAGAAATAGTTGTAGATAGTATTCCCTCACTTCTGCTGCACGAAATCAAGATTAAGGGCGCAGTGAACAATAAATCATGGAAATTAAACACCTTATCTTTAATGAGTGACAAAACAGAGACCTAATTCTGAAAAGACTAAAGATTTTAACCTGTGTAATACAGTTAAGTATAATATTTCCATTTATGATGAATTTTACTTATATATATTAAATACATGTAAAAAATAAGAAAAAACTATATGAAAAACTTTCATATAGCCACCTTATAACGCAAGATGATAATTTAATGTAACATTTTAGTATGACTTTTTCTCTCATCTTTCAAATTAAAATAAATGTTGCATAATGAACGCTTATAATTAAAAAAAGTTGTTTGAAATATAGTTTTAAGGAATTTACCAATTTTTTCATCCTAATGTATGTACGTTATGCAAAGTATTATTTAAGATGAAGGGATAATATGGATAATATCAACTTTAACCGTGGATGGATTATCGCACTGATGGTGTTAAAGATAATCAAGCACTAGTTCGAGTAACCCGAAAAATAAACTGCTTGGTGAAAGGATACTCTGAAGTAATTCGCTTATCCACGCAGTTTACTGAATCACGTTCACTTTCGAGCAACTCTACATTTATTTCCATGTAACATGTAATTGAACATTATTAAATAGGAATTCATTTTAAAACTGAAATCATTAAGTGCTGCGTTCTCATATTAAAATGCATATTTGAAATATGAAGATATCAGAAATTAGAAAATAATTCAAATAAAAGGCAAAATTGTTATCGTACCTTTCTTCAAAAATAGAGAAAGTTTAATTCGAATCTAATTTTGAAATGGAATTTAAGTAAGTCTGTTTCTGTAAAAGGAAAATGTATTTTAATTATAAGGAAAATGTATTTTAATTGTAAGTAAAAAGTTGTTTTTTTTCCTCAGGATATTTACATTTAATACAACGTATTTTATTTAGTTGTTAATATTAATTTAACGTTTTTGTGATTCAAGAAATGGAATCACAAGAAACAGTTTTCAGAATATACTGTTTATGTAAAAATGCTCTGGAAAACAAACTTTGTACTCAGTTTACGTTCGCTGAGCAAGGAAATCCATAGAATGTGATGCTAAGGCGTGATTCATAAGTTTTGGCACTTTTTCAAATTGCTGAAATTTCGGGAAAAATACGGCTGCACTCGAGTTGCGGTCTGTGGTCAGAAAACCCTTAATTTTCCCACACCGGTCACTATAGATCGGCGAAGTTGCGTTCCGAGCTCTGTGCCTCTACCCATGAGACGAACTCAGGGAAGTAGTGACGGAGGGGGGGGGGGGGGTTAAATAGGTACAAAATGGGCCCGTACGTTTAGAAAATCACGGTAATATGGTATTGACTACATTCTTACTTCTCAACAAATGCTGCTGCATTTTCACATTTAAAAAACTTAACTTCCATTAGCTAGTAGAGTTCAATTTTTCCGCCTGAAATCTGGGATCAATTTTCTCCAACAATAACGCGAACAACAAATGATAGTGAGGCTTACCATTCGAAATTAAATGCTCTGTTTAGATATGCTAACCCAAACATTTATAATTTGGTCGAAGCTATGTTAGAATTCCAAATGAGTGCCTACGTAAAAATAAAAAACAAGGGAAGAAAGAGAAAAAATATATAGAAAGAAATGATTGATGAAATTCTAATGCTAGAAGTAGGTTTCATAACTAGATTAGAGTTTTTTGGTAAAGTTTCGCCCAAGTTTTTACCCGTATAGATTTAGTTTTAATTTGTCGACTATTTATAAAATGTAATAGGATCGTAGTTGTGTAAAATAAAGTGAAATGAAGTGTAGAAGCGTAAGGGAAATATTTTGCTAATATTATGACAGGGGCGGATCCAGCCAGCTACCTAGGGGGGGGGGCGATCGTAGAAATATTATCTTGAAATTCTAAAAAAAAAAG
>JAAAKG020003547.1:0-16360 GCA_010014905.2 Druon quercuslanigerum | reverse complement strand
CTAATAAATTTTAGAAAGAGTTCTAGAAAGTTTTTTTTTAATTCTAGAAATAAAAATATAATTTTTTATTTATTTTAACCTCATAGAGTTTAGAAAGAGTTCTAGAAATTTTATTAAAATTATAAAAATAAAAACGAATTTTTAATTTATTTTAACCCCATAGAGTTTAGAAAGAGTTCTAGAAAGTTTTTTAAAATTCTAAAAATAAAAAACGAATTTTTGATTTATTTTAACCACAGAGAGTGTAGAAAGAGTTCTAGAAAATTTTTTAAAAATCTAGAAATAAAAAACGAATTTTTAATATATATTTTTTTAATCTCATATTGTCGTGATGCAAAATAATTTTTTGTGCAATATGTAGTCTAAAATTATATTTTATTTAGTCTTTTCCAAATTTTTTCCTTCTTTTCAAAAAAAAGGTGTTAAATTTTAACGCTTTGTGTTTTAACAAATGGCTCAAGGTGAGGGGCTGAGATTTTGAAAAATGAAAAATGATTTTTGTTTTTGAAACATCTTTATTGAAAAATAATTAAATTTTAATCAATTATTGTATAATTTGTAATCAGGCGACAGTATCGGATGTTTGGGAGATGGTTACTGTCCCCCTCAGTGTAATTGTGCTGGATCTGTTGTGAGATGTTCGAGATCCCACCTGACTGAAATTCCACGAGGAATTCCACCCGAAACCACCGAACTCTATTTGGATGTCAACGATATTAAAACTATCCAACCAGAAAGACTGAACCACTTGAGGATTCTAACGAGGCTGTATGTATTCTAAATTATACAAAAATAAAAAATAAACCTATTTTATTTTTTAATATAAAATTTAAAATTAAGGAATCTATAATTAATAATTATAATTTTGTTACAGAGACTTGAGTAATAATCAAATCTCGATGCTCTCGAACGACACTTTCAAAAACCTCACGAAACTTTCTCATCTGTAAGTATGAGAATCTTTTGCAAATTCAGGGTTGCTACAGAATATGGATTTAAATTTTTTGCAATAAAAACTGTTTAAATACAAACGTTTCTTTTTAACTTTTTAGACTTTTATTTTATTTTTGTAAATTTTTTAATAACTTGCGTAATAAAATATGATGTATTTTTTTTAGATCCAGTTTGCGAAAAAAATGTCGGGTAAATTAAATTTCAGAATATTTTACAGATCCCGAAAATAGTGACATAAAATATGTCAAAAGATTTCAAAGATTGAAATTATTTCAAATTATTTCAAAGGTTTCGCAAAAATTTCAACTATTTCAGTAAGATTTCTAACGTTTCACAAAGATTTTAAATATTTAAAAAATTTAAAAAGATTGAAAAAATTCTAAAAGATCCTAAATATATCAAATAATTAAAAAAAAATTTTAAGTTTAAAAATATCACCAGGCTGTCAAACATTTCTCGAAGATTTCGAATATTTCAATAATTTCAAAAGATTTCAAAAATTCAAAGATTTGAAAGATATCAAATAATGTCAAAAGATTTCATACAAGTCCAAGGATTTTAAAAAATCCTAAATTTTTAATGATTTTAAAAATATTTCAAGGATTTAAAAAAATGCAAAAACTTTAAACATTTCACAAAGATTTCAAATATTTCCCAAATTTTAAAAGATTTAAAATAATTTCAAAGATTTAAAAAAATTCGAAATTTTTTTAAAGATATCAAATAATTTCAAAATATTTTTGAAGATTTAAAAGATTTCGTCAAGATTTCAAAAGATTTTTATACAATTAAATAATTGACAAAGATTTCCAAAATTCCAAAAGATCTTAAAGATATCAAAAAATTTCAAAAAAAATTTAAAGGTTTCTCCAAGATTTCAAACACTTCACGAAGATTTCAAATATTTCAATAATTTCAAAAGATTAAAAAAATTCTAAAAGATTTTAAAGGTCAAAATATTTTAGAAAAATCCGACGATTTCAAGGATTCCAAAAGCTTTAATTATTTTAAAAAGATTTCGAAGATTTAAAGAAAAATGCAAAAAAATTTCACTAAAATTTCAAATATTTCTTAAATTTAAAAGATTAAAAATAATTTCAGTTTTCAAGAATTAAAAAAAGTTTTTAATGTATTGAATAATTTTAAAACATTTCAGAAGATTTCGAAAAGATTTGAAAACATTCCAAAAAAATTCAATATTTCACAAAGATTTCAAAAATTTCACGAAGCTTTGAAATATTTCAAAAATTTTCAGAGTTTCAACAAAAACATATTAAACATTTTTGATTTCAAAGATTCAAAAGCCTTTAAAGATATCAAAAAGATTTTAAAGATACAAAGAAATCAAATGTTTCAAACATTTTACAAAGATTCCAAATATTTAAAAAAATATCAAAAGGTTTTAAAAGGTTGTAAAGATTTCATAAAGATTTAAAAAATTCCAAAAAGTTTTAAATATTTTAAAAATTTTCATAAGATTTCAAAGATTTTAAATGATATCTAAAAAAATTTTAAATTTAAGTATTTAATTTAATTTAATTTAAGTTTCAAAAATTTGACAAATATTTTACAAATTCCAAACAAGCTAAATAATTTCAAAGGTTTAAAAATAATTCAATGTTTTAAAAAAATGTCAAAGATTTCAACAAGTTTGTACAGATTTAAAAAATAAAAAAATAATTTAAATATTTAAAATATTTAAAAAATTTTAAAAGATTTCTAAGAGTTTACACAGACAGCAAAGATTCGAAAAGATTTTAAAGATTAAAAAAAATCAAAAATTTCAAACATCCTGCAAGCTTTAAAGATTTGAAAAAGATTTCAAAATAATTAAAAGGATTTGACATATTTCAAATTGTATTCAGGAAAGCTTTTTTGTTATCAGTAAAAAAATCAATTTTTCCAGGCCTCCCAGGCCGTGTAGCAACCCGGATATTTTTACTCGTCTTCCAAGAATAACATTCTACTTTTTTTTACAGAATTATCAGCTACAATAAATTACAGTGCGTGCAGAAAAACGCCCTTTCAGGGTTAAAGTCCTTGCGGATTATGTAAGTTTCACTCATAAAAATACTCAACTGACCAGTAGAATGGCCGGAAAAAACAACTTTCTTTTAGTAGCGAATTCTAATAGTGCGTCAAAGTTGTATTTTTCTCATGGTTGTTCAAATTTTAGATCAATCCGGTAATATTACTACTGCTTGCTACTGTTAATTAGTTCCTGCTACTACTGCTAGTCAATCCCGAATTTAATATCCTATAAAATAAAAATTTTGAGGCCTTACTACTATTGATCATTCCCTACTACTACTGATCAGTCTCCTGTTTAATATCTGATCAAATTAAAATTTTGCGGCCTTACTACTACTGCTGATCAATCCCCGATTTGATTTTCGATCAAATAAGATTTTTGAGGCCTTACTACTATTGATCATTCGCTACTACTATTACTGATCATTCTCCGATTTTATATCCAGTCAAATTAAAATTTGGAGGCCCAAATCCTATTGGTTGGATTAATTGAATTAATTGCATTTTGACATCTTACTACTACTGCTAATCATTCCTCGATTTAATATCCGATCGAAATAAAATGTTGAGGCCTTACTACTATTAAGCATTTCCTGCTACTACTGTTCAGCCCCCGATTTGATTTCCGATCGAATTAATCTGTTGAGGCCTTACTACTACCTTTTTTATCAATCCCCGATTTGATATCCTATCGAATTAAAATGTTGAGGCCTTACTGCTACTGCTGATCAATTTAAGATTTAAAGTCCGATGTAATTACAATTTTGAGGCCTTACTACTACTGCTCATTAATCCCCGATTTGATATCCAATCGAATTAAAATTTGGAGGCCTCACTACTATTGATTGAATTTTGAGGACTTACTACTATTTCTGATCATTTTTTGATTTGATATTTAATCAAACTAAAATGTTGAGGCCTTACTACTACTTTTGATCAATTCCTGATTTGATATGCGACTTAATTAAAATTTGGAGGCCCAACTACTATTGGTTGAATTAATTGAATTGATTGAATTTTGAGGCCTTACTGCTAGTCAATCCCTGATTTGATATCCGATCAAAATAAAATGTTAAGGCCTTACTAATATTGAGCATTACCTGCTACTACTGATCAGCCCCCGATTCGATATCTAATCAAAATTAAATTTTTTGGCCTCATTACTATTTTTTATCAATCCCTGATTTGATATCCTATCGAATTAAAATGTTGAGGCCTTACTGCTACTTTTTTTATCATTCCCTGATTTGATATCCTATCGTTTTAAAATGTTAAGGCCATACTACTACTGCTGATCAATCTACGATTTGAAGTCCTTTTTTAATTAAAATTTTGAGGCCTTACTACTATTGTTGATCAATTCCCGATTTGATATTCGATCGAATTAAAATTTGGAGGTCTCACTACTGTTGACTGAATTGATTGAATTTTGACGACTTACTACTACTTCTGATCAATTCCCGATTTGATATTCAATCAAACTAAAATGTTGAGGCCCTACTACTACTGTTTATCAATTCCTGATTTGATATGCAACCTAACTAAATTTAGGAGGCCTAACTACTATTGGTAGAATTAATTGAATTGATTGAATTTTAAGGCCTTACTAGTTACTACTACTGCTAATCAAGCCGTGATTTGGCATTCGATCGAAAAAAATTTTAAGGTCTTACTACTATTGAGCATTTCCTGCTACTACTAATCAGCCGTCGATTTTATATCCGATATAAATTAAATTTTTTGACCTTATTACTATTTTTTATCAAACCCCGATTTGATATCCTATCGAATTAAAATTTTGAGGCTTTACTACTACTGCTGACCAATCCCCGATTTGATATCCGATCGAATTAAAATTTGGAGGCCTCACTACTATTGATTAAATTAATTGAATTTTGAGGAGTTACTACTACTTCTGATCAATTGTCGATTTAATATTCAATCAAACTAAAATGTTGAGGCCCTACTACTACTGCTGATAAATCTCTGATTTGAATTCTGAACTAAATAAAATTTGTAGGCGTTACTACTACTACTGATCAATCCTTGATTTGATATTCGATTGATTTAAAATTTTAAGGTCTTACTACTTTCGATTAAATTAATTGAATTTTGAGGACTTAGTACTACTTCTGATGAATTCCCGATTTAATATTCAATCGAACTAAAATGTTGAGGCCCTACTACAACTGTTTATCAATCCTTGATTTGATATGCGACCTAATTAAAATTTATAGCCCTTACTATTACTGCTGATTAATCCCTGATTTTCTGTTGGTTCGAAGTAAAATTTGGAGGCCTTACTACTATTGTTAATTCCCTACTACTACTGATCAGTCCCCGATTTGATATTCGAGTGACATAAAATTTTGAGGCCGTAACACTACTGTTTATTAATCTGCGATTTGATATCCGATCTAATTATAATTTTTAGGCCTTACTACTATTGAAAAAATGGGTTGAATTGATTGAATTTTGAGGTCTTACTGCTCCTACTGATCAATCCCTAATTTGATATCCGATCTAATTAACATTTTAAAGTCTTACTACTATTGCTGATCAATCCCCGATTTATTAATGGAAAGAATTACAATTTGGAGGCCTTACCACTATTGTTCATTCCCTACTACTACTGATCAGTCCACAACTTGATATCCGATCAAATTAAAATCGGGAAGCTTAACTACTCTTGACTGAATTAATTGAATTGATTGAATTATGAGGCCTTACTACTACTGCTGATCAATCTCCGGTACGATATCCAATCAAAATAAAATTTTGAGACACTAATACTACTGTTTATCAACCCCTGATTTGATATCCCATCCAATTAAAATTTTGAGGCCTTACTACTACTGCTGATCAATCCCCGATTTAATATGCGATCAAATTAAAATTTGGAGGCCTTACTACTATTGTTCATTTCCTATTACTACTAATCAGTCCCCGATTTGATATTCCATCGAAATAAAATTTTGAGGCCTTACCACTACTGTTATCAATAACCGATTTGATATCCGATCTCATTATAATTTAAGACCTTACTAATATTGATTGAATTTATTGAATTGATTGAATTGATTGAATTTTGTGGTTTTGCTGCTACTTCTGATCAATCCCTAAATTGATATCCGATCGAAATAAAATTTTGACGTCTTACTACTACTGTTTATCAAACCCCTATTTGATATCCGATCTTATTTATATTTTAAAGCCTTACTACAATTGCTGATCAATCCCCGATTTGTTAATTGATAAATTAAAATTTTGGAAGCCTTACTAATATTGTTCATTTCCTTCTACTACTGATCAGTCCACAACTTGATATCCGATCAAATTAAAATCGAGAAGCCTCACTTCTCTTGATTGAATTAATTGATTTGATTGAATTTTGAGGCCTTACTACTACTGCTGATCTATCTCCTGTTTGATATCCAATCAAAATAAAATGTTGATGCCCTACAACTACTGTTTATCAACCCTTGATTTGATATCCCATCCAATTAAAATTTTGAGGCCTTACTACTACTGCTGATCAATCCCTGATTTTCTGTTGGATTGAAGTAAAATTTGGAGGGCTTACTACTATTGATGAAATACAACTTGCATCCACCATTAGAGTCCGCATTTTGAAACAAATTTTTTTGTTGCTCAATTCGAAAAAATCGTGGAATAATTTTACAAATCAGTTCCCGATTTTGTTTCATGAAACCTATATATAAACAAATGCTTTTCTTTAGGTCTTTGCACGGTAACGAGATATCCGTAATTCCCGAAGGAGCTTTTGAAGACTTGAAGGCGATTACCCACCTGTAAGTGACCCAGAAATACAAGAAATTTCTAAACGAGACATTTTCTAAATAAATATAGAGAGAGAGAGAGTACTGAAGCATTGATTTTAAATTGTGTGCAGGGCTTTGGGATCAAATCCTCTTTACTGCGATTGCAGTATGCGATGGCTAGCAGAATGGGTAAAAAAGGATTACGTCGAGCCAGGTATAGCTCGTTGTATGGAGCCTCCTTCTATGAGAGAAAAGCTCCTTCTGACGACACAAGCCACTGCATTCCAATGTAAAAGTAAGTACTTTGTCAGCGTGCTCACTAGGGTGGCTAACAACAAAAAATTTGATTTTTCTCCATTTTTTCGGTGAAAGAGTATCCCATGCCATCTTGGAAATCTGTGGAAAAAATTAGAACAATATTTTTTCACCAAAAAGAAGAAAATTAGGAGATAAGAATCTATAAAATCGAAATTTCTGTTGTTTTTTGGACCACCCTAGTGTTCACGAATCATGAAAAAAAAAAATGAATCAGCCTTTATAGTTTCGGTCGGCGATTTGCTTGACGCATTCTGTATGATATATCCTTTTCCAAATTCACTTTATTTTTAAATGCTCATTAACAGTAGACTTTTTAGTTTGTTTTTTTGGCCTCTGCCCTCGGAAGAGTACTAAAATTGCTCATTAATCGTAGACTTTTCTTCCACGCAGCCAAACAGCAGCCAGCCGAGGTCCTGGCAAAATGCGACCTGTGTTATACGACGCCCTGTCAGAACGGAGGATTTTGCGAGGCGCTACCAGACAGACAGTTTCGTTGCAAGTGTGCACCAGGATATCACGGAGAAAGGTGTCGGTATAAAATCGATGCGTGCTATGGAAATCCTTGCCGGAACGCCGGAACTTGTAAAGTACTGGAAGAAGGAAGATTCAGGTAATTTTTATTTTTCTAGATCCTGAATCGTTGATCCAGCAACGCAGCTGGAGAATTATAGAAATCTGCACGTGAATGTGCCTGCCCTGTATGATAGATGTATTGAGAGCTTGCCTGCTTTTCTTTAAATCAGTAATGAAACAAGTTTCAATTCGATATATCCGTTTAAACTGACGAAGTGGTCTTCTAAACTAAGACTTCTAAACTAACGCTATGGTCGTCTGACGTCTAAACTCAGTCATTGGTCGTCTAAACTCTGAACGAAAATGTGGGTTTTCTAAACTCTAAATTGACGCATTGGTCTTTTAAACTAAAGCATGGGTCTTCTAAACTGCAACGTTGGTCTTCAAAACTAAGATATTGGTCTTCTTAACTCTAAACTAAGGCGCTGGTCGTTTGAACTTAAAAGCGATGCATTGGTCTTCTAATCTCATGCATTGGCCGTCTAGGCTCTAAACTAACTTATTTGCCGTCTAAACTCGAAACTAATATTTTCGTCGTCTAGACTACCCTTTAGTCGTCTAAACTTACGCGTTGATCGTCTGAACTCTAAACTAATTCATTAGTCGTCTAAACTCCAAACTAATTCATTAGTCGTCTAAGCTCTAAAATACGAGGTTAGTCGTCTAAACTCTAAACTAACGCATTGGTAATCGAAACCAACTCATTGGTCTTCTAAACTACAGCATTGGTATTCTCAATTCTAAACTAATACATTGATCGTCTAAACTCTATGCTCGCTAGTTTATTGTCTTAACTAACTTGTTGGCTGTCTAAGCTAAGTTGGTCGTCTAAGCTACCACTTTAGTCGTCAGAACATACTCTTTGGTCGTCTAAACTCTAAAATACCGCGTTAATGGTTTAAACTGATACTTTCGTCGTTTAAACTAACGTATTGTTCATATTAACTGTAAAATAATGCGTTGGTCGTCTAAACTTTAAATTAACTAGGTTATCGCCTGATCTCTAAACTAAAGCATTTGTCTTCTAAACTCTAAACTAACGCGTTAGTCGTTTGAACTCCAAACTATCTTTTTGGCCGTCTAAACTCTAAACTAATACTTTGGTCGTGCAAATTAAAGTTTTAGTCATCTAAACTTCCTTGTTGATCTTCTAAACTCTAAAATACGGCGTTGTTAGTCTAAACTAATGCTCTAGTCGTCTGAACTTACGCGTTGGTCGTCTAAACTCTAAACTAAAAAGATCGAAATTCGTAATATTTACATCTGTAGCCCCAGTTTATAAAAACGTAGTTGTAGAAATTAGATCTTTTGTGGCTAAAAATACAACTATTTCTTCATATATTTTCTTTGAGGATTCAACTGTTTTGATGAAAATTCGTTGTTTTTTTTATTGTACTTAACTGTTCTTAGCTTAAAAATATTTTTTTTCGGTAGATATACAAACTATTACATTTTTTGTCAAGATTTCATCTTTTTTGGCGGAGAATTTTATTATTTTGTTGAAAATTCAATAGTTTAAAAAAAATCCATCTCTGTGGTTAAGAATTAACTTTTTTGTTTTAAATTAGCTTATTTTATTATTTGAAAATTAATTTCTTTTTTTTCTTAAAATTAATCTGTTTTGGTTTACATTTCAACTATTTGGTTGAAAATTCATTTAATTTATTGAAAATTCATTTATTTGCTAGAAAATTAACCTTTTTGGTTGAAGACTCAGTTTGGTTTACAATTTATTTATTTTGTTCAAAATTTTTTTTTGTACAACATCAGTTTTCTTATTACAAAATTTTGTTACAAAATGTATTTTTTATTTGAAATGTTTAACATTAACAATTTTCATGAAAATTCCACTGCTTGGCTGAAAGTGAGCTTTTTTGTTGAAAAATCAAGTTTTGGAGTTAAAAATTCAACTGGTTCGTAGAAAATTCGTCTTGTTACCTAAAAAAAATTGAACCATTTAGTATAAAATTAAACTATTTCGTAGAAAATTCAACTGTTTTGTTGAAAATTAGTTTTTTGTTTAAAAATAATTTTTTGTTATAGAAATTTAACTGTAGAATTTTTGGTTGAATATGTATGTAATTTATTGAAAATTCATATCTTTTTATAGAAAAAGTAATCTTGTTGTTTGCATATTCGACTATTCAGTTAAAAATGTATTTATTTTGTGGAGAACTCGCTTTTTTAGTAGGAAATTAATTTTCTTGGTTAACGATTCATCTTTTTGGTCAAGACTTCAAGTGAAATTATATTTCTTTATTGGGAAATTAATGCAAATCTATTATTACGCAGTAATAATTTTAAGTTAACTGTCCGTCAGTGCGTGGTGAAAGGCAGCGTTGAATTAACGGACAGTTAAATTTGGTAACGGCCAGTCAGGGGCTTGGTAAAAGAGGGCCTTAGCCGTCTAAACTCTTAACGCATTAGACATCTAAAGTTACGTACCAGTCGTCTAAACTCTGAACTAACGCATTGGTCTTTTAACTGAAGCATTGGTCTTCTGAACTCTAGCCAGCGTGTTGGTCTTCTAAACTCTAAAACTAGCTCGCTGGTCGTCTAAACTTACACTTCAGTCTTTCAAACTAAGACATTGCTCGTCTCAACTCTAAACTAACGCGCTAGGCATGTAAACTCTAAACTAAGGCGCTGGTCGTCTAAACTCTAAAATAACGCATTTGTCTTCTAATCTTATAAATAACGTGTTGATCATCTCAACTAACGTTAAAATAATTCTAAACAACATACTAAGCCAGAGAGTATTAATTACTTAACCAACTCAAAAAGCAGAGTGGCCAGTTTAGACGACTAATGCCAGAGTGGTTAGTTTAGAAGACCAAGGCCAGAGTTATTAGTTTATACGACGAACTCGAAAATCAGAGTAGTTAATTTAGAAAACCAATTCAAAAAGCAAAGTTGTAAGTTGAACCAATCAACTCAAAAGGAGATTCGTCAGTATAGACGACCAAATCGGGAAGCAGAGTGGTTAGTTTAGACAACGAACTCAAAAATCTGAGTTGTCAGTTTAGAAGACCAACGCAAGAGTGACCAGCGTAGAAAGATTCACTGAATAGTTTTTCTTAGAAGGCTTTCTTGATTTTCTAAAATAGGCCAATCTCCATTCCTGATTTAAAGATGTCGTAATCAGTAGAAATTAGTGAATGTTGTAAACTGGCTCGTTGGCGGATCTTATGTCTTTAAGAGTCGAACTGAATGCATCGATTAATTAAAGTTTGTGTGTAACAGTTGCAACTGTGCTGCCGGTTACGAGGGACTACGGTGCGAAAGTAACGTCGACGACTGTGCGAACAACAAGTGTGCCAATAACGCAACTTGCGTCGACCTCGTCCAGGCCTACAGGTGCGACTGCGCCACGGGATATATGGGTGAATATTGCGAGGCAAAAATACCCTTCTGTACAAAAGGACACGATCCCTGCGAGAACGGAGGACGCTGTGTCGATCACGGGTCCAACTACAGCTGCGAGTGCCCAGTCGGCTTCACCGGCCTCAACTGTACCAGCAACTTGGATGACTGCAGCAATCATTTGTGTCAGGTACATCAAATTTACACCTTTATCGATACTGTCCATATAATCCTTCACTATTCTTCAACTCATAAATATATTAGTTCCTGTACAGGTTCGTGTAAGGAGTCACATACAGCAACATGTCCAGAATCCTCGGATGTTCCTGGACATGTTTCTCTATGCGATTCTGTTAACCATTAAGTTTTCTCTGGCTGAAAATTCATATTTTCGTGTTGAAAATGCAACACTTTTATTAAAAGCTGAACCCCTTTTGCTGAAAATTCGGCTTTTTAGATTCAAAATTCAACTGTTTGTATGAAAATGAACTTTTTTGTTAAAAATTTGATTCGTTAGTTAAATACAACTATTTGTGGTTTAGAATTTAAATCTTTTTTGTTACAATGTAAAAAGAATTAAATTTAAACAAAAAAAATTTTTATTTAAAATTAAAGTACAGGTTCGGGTGAGCGTTCACGTACAAAAACATGCCCAGGAACCTCGGAAGTTCCTGGACATGTTTCTGCATGCGATCCTGCGCATGAACTTGCACATGTAGTCTTGACGGTTTCTGTTGAGGAATTTAGCGAAGGAAATTTTAAATGAAGGGTCCGCGGTTTAAACCTGTTATCTGACATTTCAAAAATTTTACACGGTGAACAAGAATTTAGACCGCGATCTATGCTGCTGACACCAAAACGCGATTTTCGAAAATTTAGAAGAAAAAAAATTGAAAAGGATTTTGCTATTTCTTGTTGCGGGATATTAACTGCATATAAAAATTTTTCCAGAAAATATAAATATGTACAGGCTCATGTGAAGCATCATATGCAGCATCTTGTCCAGAAACCTCGGAGATTTCTGGCTATGTCTCTGTACCAAAATGTTAATGAATTTTTTTATATTTTCAGAACGGTGCTACATGCATCGATGGCATAAATAGCTACGAGTGTAAGTGCGCGCCGGATTATACGGGGAGGTACTGCGAGGTTGCGCCATCAACTGCCATGCTGTATCCTCAGACCAGTCCGTGTGCTCATCACGACTGTCAGCATGGCGCTTGTTTCCAACCCTCTTCCTCCGCAGCAGATTATCTCTGCCAGTGCCACCCCGGCTATACCGGTAAGTAGCCAATCGAGTCTTTGCCCTTTTGAAGAAAATACCACCCAGCTCATCGTGTGTCATCCTATATTCTAGGTAAACGGTGTGAGTACCTGACAAGTCTGAGCTTTGTGGATAACAGCTCGCTGGTCGAGCTTGAGCCGCTTCGAACCCGACCAGAAGCAAACGTGACCATCATCTTCACCACCACCCAAGAAAACGGGGTTCTCCTTTACGACGGACAGAATGGAGAACACATAGCAGTTGAGCTGTTCAACGGAAGGGTGCGAGTGTCCTACGACGTCGGAAATTACCCGACGTCGACTATGTACAGTTATGAAATGGTTTCTGATGGGAAGCCGCACATGGCGGAACTCATTGCGATAAAGAAGAATTTTACGATGAGGGTGGATAAAGGTCCGGCGAGAAGCATCATCAACGAAGGACCCAAGGAATATCTGAAGCTCACCACGCCGATGTACATTGGAGGTCTCGTCTCCGAAGTGGCGAGTGTGGCCTTTACAGAATTCCATTTGAGGAACGTCACCAGCTTCCAAGGTTAGTTTCTCATTTTTATTGTTTTATGTGGGATATTTTTTTTAATTCAAGCAATTTTCATAAATTTAAGGGAACATTGTATCGGTCAATAAACTAACTTACACCGCCATCTACTAGAAACGTATGGAACTGAAAAAAACCATTTAATTTGCAATAAAAAAGTATTGAAGTAATTAATCGAGATAAAAAGGATCCTATCCCCTAATTTCGACGAAATTACACACAGTAAACAAAATTTCATCAAGATCGGTTAAGTAGTTTCGGAGTTTAGTGGCGACAAACATCGTAACACGATATATTTATATATAAAGATAACGTAAAAGTCATTTTGGTGGCAGATAGGAGGTGTTGTTTTTTGAGACTTCAACTGTTTTAGTCGAAAAATGGAACTTAAAAATAAAAAAATTTAATTTGCAATACAAAAATATTGAAGTAATCAAGCGAGATAAAAAGTATCCTATCCCTCAATTTGGATGAAATTACACACAGTAAACAAAATTTCATCAATATCGATTAAGTAGTTTCAGAGTTTAGTGGCGACAAACATCGTGAAACGAGATTTTTATGTATAAAGATAACGTATAAGACATTTTGGTGGTAGATAGGGGGTGTTGTTTTTTGAGAATTTAACTTTTTTAGTCGAAAAATGGAACTTAAAAATAAAAACATTTAATTTACAATAAAAAATATTGAAGTAATTAAGCGAGATAAAAACTATCCTATACCTCAATTTGGACGAAATTACACGCAGTAAACAAAATTTCATTAAGATCGGTTAAGTAGTTTCACAGTTTAGTGGCGACAAACATCGTGAGACGAGATTTTTATGTATAAAGATAACGTATAAGACATTTTGGTGGCAGATAGGGGGTCTTATTTTTTGAAAATCCAACTGTTTTAGTCGAAAATTGAAATATTTAGTTAAAAAATTAAACAGTTTTGTTAAAAAGTGATTTATTTAACCATTTAATTTTAAAAAATCCTCTTTTTGGGTTGAAAATTCAATTATTGTGGTTAAATTCAACTTTGCTTAAAATTGAAAATAAAGTCTTTTTGGCTGAAATTTCAAATTTTTTTGAGAATTAATGTTTTTGTTGCAAATTAAACTACTCAGTCAAAAGTGGTATAAATTTGTTTGAAATTAATTTTTTTGGTTGACGATTCATAATTTTAGTTAAAAAATCTTTTTTTTTTTGTGTATTTTGAATTAAAATATTTTGTTAAAAATGATTTCTTTAATTAATTTTGTAGAATCAAAATTAAACTATTCCTTATTTGGTTTAAAATTCGACTATTGTGGATGAACTCTCTTTATAAACTCAACTATTCTTTATAAACTCAACTATTGTTTTATTAACATTAATCTTTTCTGTTAAAAATTAATCTTTATGATAAAAAATTATTTTTTTTATTAAACATAATTTTTTTAACTGAAAATTTAAGTATTCCATTCTTCCTTGAAAAATAGATTTTTTACTTAAAATTTAACTATTCTGTTTTAAGTTCAAAATGTATCTGTTTCAGGTGAAAATTCAACTATTTTTTTGAAAATTATTTTTTTTTTAATTTTTAAAAAAGTAGCCTCACTAGCTGAAACTTTGACTTTTTAGATAAAAATTAATGTTATTATTTGAAAATTTACTTATTAAAAAAAATTGTTTTCTTTGTGTTAAAAATTTATTTTTCTAACTGCAACTGTTATCTATTTTTGGTTAAAAATTCATCTTTTACAGTTGAAAATTCAACAATTTGATTAAAAATTCAATACTTTTGTTAAAAAATCATCTTTTTTTAGAAAATGTAATTATTTGGATTAAATTAAACTATTTTGTTGAAAATCAATTTATTAAATGAAAAAATAGTTTTTCAATTAAATATTTAACAATTCCATTTTCTATTGAAAAAAATCTGTTTAATGTTGAAAATTATTATTTTTCCTGTTGTTAAAAGAGAGCCTCACTATTTAAAACTTTATATTTTTTGCATAAAAATGAAAATTTTTGGTTGAAAATTGAGCCAATTTGTAGAAAATTGTTTGTTTTTTTTGTTAAAAATGTATTTTTTTAACTGAAAATTAAAGTATTCTATTTTTGGTTTCAAATTTATCTTCTTCAGTTAAAAGTTTTTAAGTTTCTTTAAAAACAAATTTTTTTAATTTAAGATTTATCTCTTTAGTTAAAAATTAATATCCTTGGTTAACAAATAAACTTTGTTTGAGCGTTTATCTAATTTATATTGTTTAAATATATACATATATTATATAATATATTAGATAATATATATTATATATTGTTTAAATAAAATAAATTAAACAAAATTAATTAAAACCTTTTTTTAAACTTTTTTTTAACCAAAAATTCAACTATTCCATTTTTAATGAAAAGGTTAAAAAATAAATTTGTTCACCAAAAACTAAACTATTCTCTTTAAAGTGGAAAATGAGTTAGATTTTAGGTTCTTGTAATGTGCTAAATTTTTTAAAAATGTTTTAGGTAAAAATTAATTTATTTTGTTAAGAATTATTTTTTTTGTAGAAAAGTAGTCTCACTGGTTAAAGCTTTATCTTCGTTGGATAAAAATTAAATTTTTTTCTTAAAAATTAACCCACTTTGTAAAGAAGAAAAAATTTCTTTTTATATTGAAAATTTATTTTTCTAATAAAAAAATTTATCCGAGTAACTGAATAAAACTTGTTTACGGCAACAGGTTGCATCTCGGAGATGTGGATCAACCACAAGTTGGTCGACTTTAGCAACGCAGCGAAGATGCATGGCGTGGCGCCTGGATGTGCTGCCGGCGAGGAAGAAGCCGATGAGGCAAGCAAGGACATCATTGAAGTCGAGGCGATAAATAGCGACATCAAAGAAGACTCTGTGCCGCAGGAGCATCTTCTACACGAAGATTCTGGTGAGTCGACTCGAAATTCAACTTAGTTTATCCAAGAACCCGCAAATATTTGACACTCTCGAGTTTAGTTATCAATTTAGAGGCGCCGCAAGCAACCTTCGACTTTTGAAACTTTCTGAACCAGAAAAAAAAACACTTCAGAATATTATGGAGAATTTCGAGAGTGTGGATTCGGGCGATGGTCAGTTCCGCACCAGCTACCTGTGTACCGCCCCCCACTACGCGGCTACCCCTTACACCGTCGAGCTGCTGCCACTGAGCTTGGTCAGCGGGGGCGCCATATCCAGTAGTAGTGGGGGAACGGTGCACAGGTAGCTGGCGCGGGATAGTCATCTGCCCGTCGATTTGATCGGCAATTACTTGACCGCTTCTACTTTGTACTAATGAGGAATAAAATACAAAGAATAAATAATATTATTCCTAATTAGAGAATATATAAAATTCTCTAATATAAATAAATAATAAACATAACAATACAACTAAGTAAATAATTATGTAAATAGGAAATAATTTAAATATAATATATTTATATCATAATTCATATTATATACTATTTATTTAAATTAAAAAGTTTCATTAAAATTTAAATAAGTATTAATTAATTGATATATTT
>JAAAKG020003536.1:0-13159 GCA_010014905.2 Druon quercuslanigerum | reverse complement strand
AACATGTTATAGTTGTTATTTGAATAAAAAATATTTTAATTTTCAATAAAAAAACATTTTCATTTAAGTAGTTTAATGTTTTACCAAACGCAGTTTGATTTTCAATAAAAATGATGGATTTTTATTGAAACATGTTATAGTTGATATTTGAATAAAAAATATTTTAATTTTCAATAAAAAACAGTTTAACTTATCCGAAAAGACAAAATGTCATCAAAATAGTTGATTTTTCAACCAATTAAATAATTAATAACAAAACTGTTAAAACTTCAACTCGAAAAAATGAATTTTTAACAAAAAAGTTAAGTTTTCACTACATAGTTGAACATTCTAAAAAAATAGTTGAATTTTTCATTTAAAAAAATTTTTCAACAAAATAGGTACATTTTCGACGACAGAAATAAGTTAATTATTCAAAAAATTAATTTACTAGGAAATAGTTAAAGATTTCACCAAAATGTTAAATTTTTGATAAAAAAGTTAAATTCTCAACGAAAGACGAAGTTTCAAGAAAATGGTTGCTTTTTAACGAAAAAGATTTTTCTGTCAAAGAAAAAAAAACTATCAACCAAATTGATAAATATTAAAGCCAAAAAGACGAGGTTTCTACAAAAAAAGTCAGATTTTTAACTCGAAATTATGAATTTTCCACAAAAAAGTTATTTTTCAATCAAATATTTGCATTGTTTAACAAAAAAGTTTAATTTTTAACGTAGAAAGAAAATTTCCAACATAATAGATTAATTTTTAACCAAATACATGAAAATTTAATTTTAAAAATAAATTTTTAAGAAAGTAGTTTAAGTTGTAACCAAATATTTTGATCATCAACTGAAAAATATTAATTCTCAATACTAAATGTGAAACTTGGCATGTGAACGAAAAAATTATTTTTAATTTAATTTAAAAAGATACGGCGAGGCTCAATCATCTTCAAACTAAAAGTTGTTGAACTAAATATTTCTTTAAAGAAAGTATTTTTCTGATGATTGATGAGCAGTTCTTAGGCGAATTGAAAATCTTCGAGAGACTTTATCAGAATTTTTTTCTTAGAAAGAATTAAGAATTTAATTTTACTTATTTTAGAAAGGGCTCGATAGTTTTTCTTTTAAATATATAAAAAGTTTAAAAAAATATTCGAAAGTCATAAACAATAAAGAAAAATCAAGTACAAAAAAGTTTGAATAATTTTTATATAATTTGCGGAGTAGAAACATGTGAAATTTTGATTTTACTTGAAATAATCGTATGGGGCGCGGAACGAGCCACTATTTTTGACCTGAATTAGTTTAGGATGGAATTTTTCAATTTTTCAATTTTTCATTGACTCATTTTGAATTTAACTTCATAAATTTCAATACTTTAAGAAAAAACACTTTAAATGCTGTAATATTAAGAATTAGAAGCGCTTGAGCTCTAAAATTTTAATTGGAATCGTATTATGCAAATTAGAAAGTAAATCATATATCATTGCCCGATCAAACAAAAAAAATTCCCGATCTAGCAAATTCCCTTTAATGAAATAAAATCGCAAGCAATGGCAACAGGTACACAACGCAACAGGCTTATATAGGTCAAAGCACACAACGTGCGCGGTGCTACAGAACACGTTCACTGCGCATTTGTAGTCCTTAGTCTCAATTCCTCGATTACTCGCTTCTAAATTCTTTTTCGCAAATCATCTACAAATTCGTTCACTATCAAATAAAATCTGATAGACTTTTAAATATAATTCATCGAATCCCTTTTCTTACAAATTATTTGATTTCACCTAAACTCTAGATAAATGTTTATAACTTATTAGAAAGGATCGCTCAGTTTTTTAAATACTTTTTAATCAAAATTAGAAATTAGATCCCGTGGCCGCAGATTAAGGTTAAATATTGATAAAGCTATAATTTTTTTGTGCTCTTTTTTGAAACTTAATAGAGTTTTAATTGTAATTAGCTTTACTGAGTAAATTTCTCTTCCTTTCTACTGCTTTTATTACCTTATCTCTTCCTTTTACTTTATCATTAATTTTTTTTTTATTCAGAATGAAGACAGGTCGGTGTGTACATTAATCACTCAGGTGTCACGCGAGCTTGCTTTAAAGGCAGGCTATTTCCCATACAAAGTGTAATGAGTATCTGAGTGTACTTGGGGTCATGAAAAGGCGCTTGAGTAGACAACCTGACGACACTAGAGCGCAATTGCTAGAAAATTCAAATATCGGGACGGAACTCAATACGGGGGACTTTGCGATACGAGACACTCGTCGCATTGTATTCTTTAGATTACGTTAACAATGAACGCTCTCACGCTAGAAATACGTATACTCGATCGGTTTTCTATTGGTTGAACGAACTCTTCGCGAATATGACAAACGATGATAAGAACTTCTTATCCGATCATTGCATGCGGCAATGTTGCGATTGATTCGAATTACTCACTTTATAATGTATAATTTGTATCATATCCTATACACACAATTGCTCGATCAATACTACAGATTAGAAGACCTTCAGAAATAACGTGAGGCCATTTGTTCGTTGGACTGGATCAAGGGGGGGGGGGGTCTGAACCTTTCTGATCAATTAAAAATATTAAAAAATTCGAACTTTCAATGAAAAGCACTTGAACTTGGAATTAAGAACGGTTCCAGGTATGGCTTGCGAAGCCTTGTGACATGAGCATGGTAGTATGCTCAAAAATGTGCTCGAATTTTGAATAAGGATTTAGACAATCCTCTTTTTTTCTTTATTGATAATAATTATATTATTTTAATTTCGCATTAAAGAGCACCTTATTCATGGTTGATACAATATCAATATCTACAATATAAACACAACCATTCACGTAGAAGATTAATAATATTAATGCAAAAAAAATGTTCTTTATAAAGCCATTTCAAACACTCTTTAGTTGAGTTTTAAAATCAAAAAGATAAATTTTGAACTTCAGAAATTAATTTTTAAATAAAATAATCAATCTTAAACGAAAAATATGAATTTTTAACCAAATAATCAGATGAATTTTTCAACAAACAGATTAGTTTTCTACCAAAAAATATCAATTTTTAACCAAAATTATAATATTTAAAATGTTAGAAAAATAAATGTTTAACCACAAAAAAAAGTTTTTTCAACAAAATAGTTTTTTTTCATAAACAAAAATTATTTTTTAAACAAAAATAGAAGAATTAAAATTTCAGTTAAAACAATCAATTTTGAACCATATCCAAAATTGATTTTTAACACAATAATTTAAATTTAAACCCAAAAGATGAATTCTACCAAAAAATATAGTTTCAATAAAATATATAACTTTTCAACTAGAAACGATAAATTTACAAACCAAAACTAGAATAGTTTAGTTTGCATCTAGAAAAGTTAGTTTTAAAGAAACAAAAAAAAAGAGTTTTCAGTAAAATTAATTAATTTTTAAATAAAAATTAACGAATTTTCAGCAAAACAAATTATTTTTCATTACATCAATGAGTCTTCAACCAAAAATATGAATTTTCGATCGAATAGTGGAAATTTCAACACAAAAAATAAATTTTCTATTTAAAAAAAAAAAACGAATTTTTAACTAAACATTTTTTTAAGGAAAGAAGTGAATTCTAATCAAAAAATAGAATAATTAAATATTCTCTGCATTTTCAACTAAACTGATAAATTTTCAACTAAAAAAACTTTTTTTTTGACCAAATATATGAATTTTTAATAAAAAAAATAATTATCTTTTAACAAAATAGTTAAATTTTCGACTACAGAAATTAAATTTTAACCAAAAAGATGAAGTTTTAACTAATAATGATTAAATTAATTTTTAGTAAAAACCTTAAATGTCGAGAAAAAGTGAAACAGTTAAATTTTAAATTAAAAAAATTAATTATAAGTAAGAAAAAAGCTAATTTTAATCCAAAAAGATAAATTTTTAATGAGTAAAATGAATTTCCTCCCAATTTTTCAATTTTTAAAGGAATTTGCAACCAAAAAGAGAATTATTTACCAAGAATTTTCAAATAAATTGTTTAAATAATGGATGTGACAATAGTTCAGATTTTATTTGAATAATTTTTAATTTATATTTTTTCGTTTCTAAAGTTTATTACCTTAATATGTAGTTCAGTTTTTTAACTTAAAAAGAGTTTTTTTTGACGAAAATGGAATATTTAAATTTTTATTTAGAAGAATTATTAAAAAAAAAACGAATTTTCTATAAAACTCTTTAATCAAAAAAAACTTTCATCAAAAAAGGTAAATTTAAAAAAAAAATAGTTACATTTTCAGTTTAAAAAAATAATTTCACCCAAAAAAAGGAAGTTTTAACTAAAATCATGAGTTTGAAACCAAAAAAATAACTTTTTTCGAAAATAGTTCAACTTTCAAGCAAGGAATTACATCGTAATTGAAAACTTTTTAATTAATTTAATTTAATATTAATTATAATTTAATTTTCTACTTAAAAGACTAATTTTCAATAAATTAAATAAATTGTCAACTAAGCAGTTTAAACAATAAATGTGATGCTGGTTTAATATAATTTTTTTTTAAATTTGTTGAACTAAATAGTTTAACTTTTAATTTAAAAAAATAATTTTTATCAAAAATACAGTAGTTAAATTATCATTTAAGAGAATAAATTTGTTTAAAAAACTATTTTTAACGAATTAGTTGAATTTTAGACAGAATAGTTCAACTTATATTTAAACCACTAATTTTTAATCAAAAAATGGATTATACCTAAAACTATGTATCTTTGATTAAAAAGTAAATTTTCAGAAAGTAATTAAACTTTCAATCAAGGACTTGAATTTTTTTTACCAAAAAAGGCGACTTCTGAACAAAATATTAAATTTTTGAAAAAAAAGAGTTGAATTTTCCACCAAAAAGTAAAATTTTCTACGAAACCGTTTTCAATCTGAGAATATGAATTTCAACAAAAAAGTTAATTTGTGACTCATCAGTTAAATTTTCAAAACAATAGTTAAATTTTCAGTTAAAAAATTAATTTAAAAAATAAGAAAAGGAATTTTTAACTGCAAAGTAGTTAAACTTTTAGCCAAAGATTTTAATTTTTTTTTTACAACATTTTTGAATTTCGCAATCAGAATTACGAATTTTCTATACAAAACATGTAAATTGAAAGAAAAGTATTAATTTTTACCCAGACAGTTGCCGAAAAGTTAATTTTTTATTTTAAATTTATTTTTATAACAAAAGTTTATAACTAGTTTGTAGATCTTTTTTGGTTGAAAAATTTTCGTCTTTTAATTTCTTTTTCTTCTCTTGTCTGGATTTTTAAAAATTTAATATTTTTTTGTTTTACGATTAAAATAAAAACTGCTGTACTATAAAAAAATTTCATGACAATTTAATTAATTTTTTAATTAGTATTTTCCATAGCTTTTACCATCAAAAAGTGATTGCTAGCAAGTTTTTAGATCTTTTTTTAATACAAATTTTTTGTCTATTTATCTTTTTTCGTACCTTGCGTATTTTTTCCACAAATTGAATTTTTTTTAATACTGATTTTAATGAATAAAACGAGAATTACACGTCCTAGGAAAAAGTGATTTTATAACTAATTTGTAGATTTTTTTCAAATGCACAATTATTATTGATTCATTTTTTTCGTATCTTGCAAAATCGAATTTCGGATTTTTCTTTTTTTTTGTTTGTTCGATACAAATTTTATTTTTGATTTTAAAATAAATTTTAAAATGTTATTATGACAATGAAAACAATATTAATAAGAACAATAGTTCATTGTTTGTTAAACATTGTTTCTTTTTTTTTAATATTAAATTTAAATCCGTAATCCCTAAATCCATTTGGTGGCGCTGTTGTCCCATAAGGTTAGTCACAAATGGAGGAAATGAATCAGATTACTGAAATTCATGCAGAGTGTTAAAAATGATTTTAAATTAATTAAATTAATTGTTTAAATGATTTTAAGTTAAAAATGAAAATGGACATTTGGAGAATCACATTGAATTGTAAATATTTTATTTTTGTGTCTCTTTTCTAGTAAGGAATTAAATATTCGGAATATGTGTTTATCTAAATGTAAATTCAAGTTTGTTTGGACAAAACTTCGTAAGAGTTTCTTAATTTAAAACATAAATTATAAGAATACAAATTTAATTTTTTTTAATTAGAAAAAATAATCTTGAAATTATCTCAATTATAAATTTTAAAATTTGTGTAACAAAAACTGGAATCTTTAAATTTACCAAAAATCAAAAGATGTTAAATTATCAATTTATTATTTTAATTTCTATTATATATTATATATTATACCAGAAGAAAAAAAATTCCATAAGGCTCTTTAAAAAAAATCGATTTTTATGTTCAAAATATTTGAAACTAAAAGAATTCTAAAAATTTAATTTCGAGTTACTGGTATTTAAGATTTTCTTACTGATTAGGGTAGTCTGTAGTCCCACAGATATTTTAAGACCAAAAAAATCTGGCTCTTTTTGGAAATAACGATTTTCATGTTCGAAATGTTTAAAAAATAAAAAATCATAATTTTCATTTATTGTTTTGCTAATATTATTACGAATTCTTGAACTTAGGATTGGAAAAAAGCACAATGTTCAAAAAATTAATAATTAATTAATTTTACATTGACGCTTTCTGTTAACATCCTAAGTTTTAATTCAAACAAATTTTCAGAATTTTTTGAGCTTTAAAAATGTTGAACATAAAAATCGAGTTTTTTCAAAAACGATCTTACGGATTATTTTTCTTCTAGTTTTAACATTTATGGGGGATTATAAAACTTAATTTTTAAAAATTCCGGGACTTTCCCCCATTTTTTCTTAATATTTCATTTTTCATGGACATTAATGTTTAAAGATCGAACTTATAAGCTTGTAGCATTTTTAATGTACAATTTTTAGAATTGAAAAAAAAACAATTTTAAATTCATAAATTCAAAAATAAGTAAATAAAATAAATCATAAAATAAATTAAATTCAAAACAAATCAGGGAAATTGATAAAGAATTCCAATGGAATTTATACCAATTCAAGATAAAAATTTACAAGACTTCAAAACAATGGAAAAAATTGGAAAAAATGAAGCAAATACAAAAATTCCATTGATTCCGGTAAAATTGGGAATTAATATAGAGGAATTTAAGACTAATGAGAAGATTTCAATAAAATTCATAAAAAATCACGGCCATTTTTAAAACAATTCAAGCGAATGGAAAAAAAGGAAAATATGGAAAAATGAACCTTAAAATCATTCAAATCTTCGGAAATGCCCTGAACATTTGTTAATCTCTTGAAAAATCTTTGGAGTTATTTAAAATTATCTAAAATATTTTTAAGTTAATGGAATCCTTTAAAATTATTGAAAGAAATTAAATCTTCTGCAATTCCTTTATATTTTTTCGAATTCTGGGGGGGGGGTCTTACTGTTTCTGATTAATTAAAAATATATAAAAAATACGAACTTTCTATAAAAAGCACTGGAACTTGGAATTAAGAATTAAGTTGGATTTTTAGGCATGACGCAATCGGACTGCTTACATCCGAGTTCTAGTGTATATAAATTTTTAACCTTATATATTAATAGATTAATTCTACATAAAAGAAGAATTTCCAATAAAAAAAACTTAAATTTTCAAATAAATTGTTTAAATAATGGATGTGACACTAGTTTAAATTTTATTTTATTAACTTTTAATTTATATTTTTTCGTTTCTAAAATTTCTTAACTTAATATTTAGTTCACTTTTTTTTACTAAAAAAGATTAATTTTTAATGGAAATCAAATAGTTAAATTTTCATTTAGGAGAATTATTTAAAAACGAATTTTCTATAAAACTCTTTTAATTTAATTTTTGTATAATACAGTTAAATTTTCTACCAAACTGTTGTTAAAATTTTTTTTAATAGTTACATTTTTAGTTTAAAAAAATTATGTCACCAAAAATAACGAATTTTTAACTAAAATCATGAATTTGAAACCAAAAAAATAACTTTTTTCGAAAGTTGTTTAACTTTTAAGCAAGGAGTTGCATCTTAAATTGAAAAATTGTGGTTTTTTGTCAAAAAAGGCGAATTTAGAAAAAAATTAATACCAAGCAGACTAATTTTCCAACTAAAAGGCGAATTTTCAACAAATTAAATAAATTTGCAACTAAACAGTTTAAACAATAAATGTGATGCTGGTCCAAATTTAATTTTGAATATAATTTTTTCTAAAATTTGTTGAACTTTTAATTTAAAAAAAAAATAATTTTTACCAAAAATAGAGTAGTTAAATTTTCATTTAAGAGAATAAATATAAAAAAGACTTTTTTTAACGAATTAGTTGAATTTTGGACAGAATAGTTCAACTTATATTTAAATCACTAATTTTTAACCAAAAAGTGGATTATACCTAAAAGTATGTATCTTGACCAAAAAATAAATTTTGAGAAAGAAATTAAATTTTCAAAACAATAGTTAAATTTTCGGTTAAAAAAATTAATTTAAAAAATAAAAAAAGGAATTTTTAAATGCTAAGTAATTTATTTAATTTTTTTTTATAACATTTTTGAATTTCGCAACCAGAATTACGAATTTTCCATACGAAACATGTAAATTAAAAGGAAGTATTAATTTTCAACTAGACACTTGCCGAAAAGTTAATTTTTTAATTTTAAATGTATTTTTATAATAAAAGTTTATAACTAATTTGTAGATCTTTTTGGTTTGAACAATTTTCGTCTTTTAATTTCTTTTTCTTCTCTTGTCTGGGTTTTCCAAAAATTTAATATTTTTTATGTCTTTCATTCTTTTTTTACCATTAAAATAAAAGCTACTGTACTATCAAAAAAATTTTAATGAAAAATTCATTAATTTTTTAATTAGTATATTCCATAGCTTTTACCATTAAAAAGTAATTGCTAGCAAGTTTTTAGATCTTTTTTTTCAACAAATTTTTTGTCTATTCATCTTTTTTCGTATCTTGCGTATGTTTTTTCACAAATTGAATTTTTTTAAATACTGTTTTTAACAAATAAAACAAGAATCACACGTCCTATAAAAAGCGATTAATAAATAATTTGTCGATTTGTTTAAAATGCACAATTGTTATTGAATAATTTTTTTCGTATCTTGCAAAATGGATTTTCTGATTTTTCTTTTTTTTTGTTTGTTCGATCAAAATTTTATTTTCGATTTTAAAAGAAATTCAAAATGTTATTATAACAATCTTGTAGGGTGTTCAAAAAACAACTTTTTTCTCCCTCTCGACTTTTTCTTCATACTGTGCCTTTTTTGGCTTAAAATTTAAATTCCCCTTTTTTTAATTTTGTAACTGCTATAACTCTGGTAATTTGTTTTTTATTGAAAAGGATATATTGTTCGTATTTCTGAGTACTACGAATTTCATTAAATGAAATGTTCAAATCCTAAAAAAGTGATCTCAAAAATTTTGAAAATGCTTTAACTTTTTGAATTCGTATCCAAAATGACTTGCTAATGAACTTGACTTTCAGTTAAGGGCACTAAAAGAGTATACAAAGGCCAATCATATATGTCAAATCACTTGAAAATTATCATGCTAAGAGTCTTCCGGAAGTTAACTAAATGGAAATTTTTAGTGGATATTTGTCCCAAAAAAGGGTGGGGGCGAGAAAATTGTACACAAATTTAATTCTTCTCTGATAAGAATGTGAAAAGTCATCATGAATCTAAAAGTCATCATTGAATTTCTAAGCCAAAAGACACACCAACAAAGCAGTTGAATTTTCAACCAAGAAGTAAGAATTTTTAATAATATTGTTGAATTTTCTAAAAAATAATTCAATTTTCAACCAAGTAATAAAATTTTGGATAAAAAAATATGAATTCATCATAAAAAATTTAATAGTAGACTTTTCAACCGAAAGGAATGAACTTACAAAGTTAGATTTTCTTATTGGGTTCTATCAGTTAAATTCGCATTTATGTGGAAAAGGAGAAAAACAGGGAAATGGGAAAGACTGTAAAAGCCTTCCATAAATAAATAGGTATTGTTATAATTTATAGACTGAAGAATAAAATTTATTTTTCAATTCAGACTACACATAAGTTTAATACTTGGAAAATTACATGCCCTTATTTTGACACTAATTTTTCAAATTTGAGACACTATTTGCACTGATATTTATCTCTGAAATGAGTCCGACACCTGCATTGTAGAAAATGAAAATTTTTTTAACAAATTTTAAACATCAAACAAATCAGTGTGATAAATGAAAATGATTAAATTGTCAGGCTTTTAAAATTCTAAGACGTTTAGCCAACATCGTGAAATTGAAAAAATATTTAATTCGTCCTAATCTGTCAACAAGACTAGTGAAAACAATTTAATTCCTTATGAAATTATAATTTTTCAGCTGATTAAATTTCCATCAGTATGACAAAAACACATTGCAACACTTTATCAATTTAAAAATAGAGAGTAAACAAAAAATTACAGAACTTTTCTTTTAAAACGCAATGACTATTTTCCATTATTCAATTTGTACCGGTAGCCACTAGCTCATACTAGTTTATACCAGATTTCAAGAAGATAGTGTCTATCTATAGTTCTATCTACATGTCCCTTTTCTGCTCCCCCACATTCAACCAGGTGTCTTATGTGTCTTTTGGGTGTACCTATAAAGATGTACATCGCTTTTCAAATATAAAAGAAACAAAGAAAACTGTAGATAATGCTTTCTTACTGCGTACCAGACGCACAGTCGTATCTCGATTCTACGAACCTCGATATCTTGAACTTACCCTCATCGGGTGCCCCCGCCACTAGTATCCCTGATTGTTTCTGACGTTTGCGCAGATGGTGCGCAGATATTCAAAAATCGCGCCATTACTTATTTATGCGTACATGCCTATTGCGCAGCTACCCTCTGAGCGAACTCGATAACCTCACTCAGTGTTCTAGAGAGTGTCAGTTCTCGGAGAAATTGTCACGAGCATGCGAATATGCTCAAGAATATGCTCGAACTTTACGTGGTTTGAGAATTGAATAAGCATTGCTGAGCATTTTGCATTATGATTTAAAAAAACGTATTTTCAATTTTTATTAATAATAATTACATTATTCAAATTTCGTGGGAAAATGTATCGCTTTAATTTGGAAAGGGCGCTTAATTTAAATGAAAAAAAAAGGCGAATTAATATAAAACGTATTTTTCGCGAAAACAGTGCCTTTTTCAGGGTTGCTACAAAATCCTAGAGATTAAGAATACTCATGCAAAGAATGTTGTTTCTCAATACATTTTAAACATTTTTTAGTTGAGTTTTCGAATCAAGAAGATAAATTTTGAGCCTGAGAAAGGAATTTTTTTTTAACTAAAATGAGGAGTCTTCAATCGAAAGTATGAATTTTCAAACAAATAGTTGAATTTTCCACCTAAAAGAATAATTTTCTACCAAAAAAGACTCATTTTCAACAAAGTGCATGAATTTTCATCTAAAAACTATCATGTTTCAGCGAAAAAAAAGTTTTTTTTTAACCAAACATAGAAGAATGAAATATCAAATTAAAGCAATCAATTTTAAACGAAAAAGAATGAATTCTTAACAAAATAATTTAATTTTAAATCTTAAAGTTAAATTTTCTACGAAAAAGATACATTTTCAATAAAATATATAAATTTTCAACTGAAAAATATAAATTTACAAAGCAAACCTAGAATAGTTCAATTTTCTGTTAGAAAAGTAAATTTTAAACAAAGAAACAAAAGAGTTTTAAGCAAAATTATTCAGTTTTCAACTAGAAATATAAATTGTCAAGAAAACTTGGATTCAGCTAAAAAATTAATTTTCAACTAAAAAGACTCATTTTCAACAAAGTACATGAATTTTCATCTTAAAAATATCAATTTTCAGAGAAAATTAGAATAGTTGAAATGTTAAACAAATAAATGTTCAATAAAAAAAATTATTTTTTTAACCAAAAATAGAAGATTTAAATTTTTAATTAAAACAATCAATTTTCAACGAAAAAAATGGATTCTTAACCAAATGATTCGGTTTTAAATCCTAAAGGTAAATTTTCTACAAAAAAGATACAGTTTCAATAAATTATATACATTTTCAACTAAAAAATATAAATTTGCAAACCAAACCTAGAATAGTTCAATTTTTAGTTAGAAAAGTAAATAAAAAAAAGTTTTGAGCAAAATTATTCAGTTTTCAACTAAAAATATAAATTTTCAAGAAAACTTGGATTCAGCTAAAAAATTAATTTTCAACAAAGTACATGAATTTTCCTCTTAAAAATATCAATTTTCAGCGCAAGTTAGAATACTTGAAATCTTAAAAAAATAAATGTTCAACAAAAAAAATTATTTTTTTAACTAAAAATAGAAAAATTAAATATTTAATTAAAACAATCAATTTTTAACGAAAAAAATGAATTCTTAACCAAATAATTCAATGTTAAATGCTAAAGGTAAATTTTCTAAACAAAAGATAGTTTCAATAAAATATATAAATTTTCAACTAAAAAATATAAATTTGCAAACCAAACCTAGAATAGTTCAATTTTTAGTTAGAAAAGTAAATTTTGAACAAAGAAACAAAAGAGATTTCAGCAAAATTATTCAGTTTTCAACTAAAAATATAAATTTTCAAGAAAACTTGGATTCAACTAAAAAATTAATTTTCAACAAAGTACATGAATTTTCATCTTAAAAATATCAATTTTCAGCGAAAATTAGAATATTTGAAATGTTAAAAAAATAAATGTTCGACAACAAAAAAATGGTTGTTTTAAACAAAAATAGAAAAATTAAATTTTCAATTAAAACAATCAATTTTCAAAGAAAAAGAATGAATTCTTAACCAAATAATTCAATTTTAAATCCTAAAGCTAAATTTTCTACGAAAAAAGATACAGTTTCAATAAAATATATAAATTTTCAACTAAAAAATATAAATTTGCAAACAAAACCTAGAATAGTTCAATTTTTAGTTAGAAAAGTAAATAAAAAAAAAAGTTTTTAGCAAAATTATTCAGTTTTCAACTAAAAATATAAATTTTCAAGAAAACTTGGATTCAGCTAAAAAATTAATTTTCAACAAAGTGCATGAATTTTCGTCTTAAAAATATCAATTTTCAGCGCAAGTTAGAATACTTGAAATCTTAAAAAAATAAATGTTCAACAAAAAAAATTA
>JAAAKG020003525.1:0-21618 GCA_010014905.2 Druon quercuslanigerum | reverse complement strand
TATAAGTGCCATTAACTTGTTCTCTTAACAGAGTCTTAACCTGTAAATATAAAATTAAAACTAACTTGTTTGAATTCAAAAGCTGGTTTACTTAGTTACTTAGTTAGAATCCAGAAACCCACCCCAAAACTAGTACCGGCATAATTTTAATTCTTTTGTATTCTCCTTTTCAGGTACTAGTCATTCACTCAATATGGCGGCTCAAGCCGCCAGGCGTTGATTCAAATTTCAAAGGCCTCTTAATGTGGCTGACTCCAGAGGTTTTGCGATCTATTCCGCCTGAGATATCATATAATATTTGTTGACGTTTCAGCATTCCATCCAGGAGACACACCTCATTACAGTGTTAAGCGGCCACAGGCCCATCAGCTACGTGGAAGATAGGCTGACCATATACTGAAATATTAGCTGAAATATGAAAAAGTGTTAATTATACAATTTTATATTTTAAGAACTAAATATGTGAATATACATACATGCTCTTACAGCTAAAGTGACACCACCCATCTCCTCATTATACATGCAGATGAAGAGAGAGATTTTTTACTTTTTCTACAAAATTTATGTCGATTTTTCTACAAAAAAACAAACAAACTATTTAAGGGTACCACCCCATTCTCGATTTCTATTTTTTGCGATTTTCAATGGGCTGGTAAATGAACAATAATCTACTTTTAAAATTTAGATATTTTCATATATATAATTGAAAACTTAAAAAAAAGGAAAAAATTTTTAAATTATTTTTTTAATAACATTTTATAGGACTTTCTTGCTGTCAATGAAAAGTCCTCTTTTTTGACTGAAGCTGAAAATTAAAAGAAGATCTTTATCAATATTCTTCATTCTAATTCAAGTTATAGCTATTGATGTACAGAAGAACATATTCAAATTTCAGACCGATCGGTTGAATAGTTTTTGAGTTACAATGCCCGCCAATCGTAATAACACTGTTTTGAAAAAAATACGTTTAAGTTTTGTGAAGCAATTTTTCGTATATTATACCTACTCACCGTCAATCAGCTATGCCAGGCCCATATGAAATCCCTTCTGACTCTTTATAAGCCTGGTTTTCTTGAGCCTTTTGGTCCCTACTTGCGATTCTAGCTTCTCTGGCAGCGTCAGTGAGGTTCTGCTCAGCTTCCACGATGCGTTGCTCATCGCGGAACTGTCTGACGCGTCTACAGTTCATCGGTTATAACTCCAAAAGTATTTCGAATATTCATAAAGACTTATAGGTTTGAATGAGACAATAAAAAAAATCGATTTTTTGATCCCGAGAATGGGAGGGGTACCCTTAAGTGAAACTGCTCTGAATCTTCTTTAATTTGTTCCTCTTCGATGTAACCGTGAGGTAAAGATTCATAATTCTCAATCAATATTCTTCTGCTATTCACCGGTTTACATGTTTTTTTCTCGGTCTTAGTTACCACGTCGTGAAATTACGTTCGCTGAATTGCTCTGAATGAGAATGAAATAGGAGAGGCCTTGTTGACTACCATATCTCGGATGGTTCCAACATTGAAAACTTGTGAATTTTTATAATTCAGAGTTAAACCCTTAATTTTGCAAACCTGGTGAGATTTTCCATCTGGAAAGGTTACATTGTACGCGTAAAATTAAGGAAAATCAGATACAAAAGTATCAATATAGCTTCCCTTACTGTAAACCTCCAGCTCATCCGTCATCTGTCCCAGTAATCGACCCATGGGTGGACTGTGCTCTGATACATTCTCAGGACATTTGTAAATGCATGAGCCTGTATCGTAGTACAAAACGCTTCGATCTAATTTATACAGGTACTCAAACAGTTTTAGCCTTGCTTGAGCAGTGGTGTAAGCTGCTATAACTGCGTTTGTGTAGGGTGACGTTATGCTAGCTTCGTCTCTATACGACCAAGAGGCATATAAAACATCATCATTTACCGAGACAATGTAATGGAGTTCCAACTCTGGACTAGTAAGCAACTCCATCAATCCTTTACGCTCCTCAACAACTTCCGTTTGCGGTGAATTCTCCCTTTGTTCGAATTTACCCAAAAAAGAGTTGAGGCATAGTTTTGTAACGGAACGTAAACCAGGGTTTTTTGAAATTTTTTCAGGGTCTAACTCTGTCCCTTCAATCTCATCATGCTCACGAAGATAACTTTTTTTGAATCTTCGTTAACACACTCGCTCGGCCACCCACTAGCCTTCTGTTAATTTTTTAAAAAGGTGTTTATATAACCAGCGAATAACCCACCTTTACACGTTTTTGTATTGTATTGCGCAACCTGATATTCCTATATCTCTGAAATATTTTTTACTCTATAATTGATCTCAATGGCTTTTTTCAACTCATCTAAAACCCAGCTTCCCTCTAGCTCACGCTTTATATCGTCATGTGTACATTCAGTTTGACTCATCGCCGACATAAATTTTCGGGTGACCCACAGAAAATTTCCCCATTTTCGAAGTAAATGGATATAAAGAGCAAAGATCGATATATCAGATTTTTTCATTATTATTAATTTTATAATAGGACACTGTATTTCCGTTACATCCTCCAAAAAATGCTTCACGAGGATTTAACGCAAGTAAGGGGTGATTTTTAAAATACTCATTCATACAGGATAAATTTTTCTTTAATTTGTCATATTGACACTCCCATATTTCGGTTAGTACATAACCTTTTTTTCCCATTTTTTCACTCGTGGCGCGAGTGTTCTCATAACGCGTATCAAATGTACCCCCGCACAATAATTTTTTCATTGCGATTTAACTTGTAACATTGTATACACCCATGCCAAAATCAACCATGAAACTGCAAAACATGGTGCTTTTTAACACAATCTATATAATACCCGTCAACTAGTATTCCCTCTGGTAGACGGAATTCGCCACACCTTGCTGCGTGTTTAATTTCTACCCCAATTTCTTGCTCTAATCTAAAATCTAAATCTAATCTAAATCTAAAATAATTTCTCAATCAATCAATCAAGCAGTCTGTGCCGTTCAATGGCACAGACTGCTTATTGGCTCGTATTTAACCGCCATTCGGTATAATACCAATGATTTCAGGGCGAAGGAAATTCTTGCGGTTGATTCTTGAACAAGCAGAAGCTATGGTAGTACATTCAGCAAAAGGGCACACATTACCGCATTTCAAAAAAAATGGTTGTATATGCGAGACATGCGCGACGAAGTATTGTCTCATCGCTCACGATGTATGCTAACGCATACTTTAGTATTTTTTTTTTAAATCAAAAACGCAGTAGTTTTTACATGTATTTTACCACTCGTTAAATTCTTCACGAGCCTCGATAGTCATGGCATCCGGAGAGTAATCCTTAACAGGGGGGAAAGGACCTACATACATATCATTCTCTGGTCTGTTAAAAAAATGTGAAAATGTACCTTTCTTCGAATGCTCACCAGTGAGCCCGAATGCTTTGGCGAGAGCACTCAGAGGCATGAACATATAAGTCAAGCTATCTATGAATTTGCAATCCCCGAACTGCATGCATGAGCATGATTTTGGTACCATTCAATTTCACATTCGGCCGGATTCTGGTACCTTTTACCTCTAATAGGTATCTAAGAATAAAATGTAGATCAAACCCTTTTTCCGGATACCAAAATATTTACACGAATCATTAATATTTTCGTTCAGAAAATAATCAGAGCAGACTTTCTGAGCTACAGAGAGATTTGGCTCATGTATGTTTACCGAATCATCCCCTGGAAGCGTTTTCGTTTGACGATTTTCTAAATCATAAAATACAAAACTGATTCGCTTCGGGGAACTTGAGAGTCGCTACTTAACCGGGGACCTGCAACATTCGTGGTTATACTCGCGTATGCATTAATAATTTTTACAGCAGAATATCCCGCATTGATTGTTTTTACTTTTGTAAAAATTCACTAACCTCAAACTTTTTTTAAAAATCTGTAAAGCAGAACATAAACTTTCTCCGCCGGAATAGCAACTTTTTTTGCTATGATTGTGTAGACAGTTCTTATTGAAGAAAAATCGATTAGATGAATTGCATTTAATTTCCTGCGAATTACCCTTTTCTATTTATCCCTCAGATTTACAAGGGGGTAATGACAGACATGAGCTACATTTATTTGTAAATCAAAGAGGGGCTGGATTATCATAACTTTTATTGCACGGGATGCAAAACTCTCGGCTACCTGCAGCTGCTTTAAAGATTAAAATTGGCTCAAAGTGATTCTTATTTGGATAGAACATTATGTACACACTGTATCGTATCGTTTGTCCTACATCTGAAATCATAGTGGTACCGTTATATAGTGGCGGAGCTTTACCCATACCAAAATTATTAAAATCAAACACAAGTAGTGCGATTCGATCATGGAGGAGGTAATTTTGGAAAATATTAGTTTCAAATAGTCCACAACTGTATTCAGGGGTTGTGACATCCGATTTGCGAACTAACTCTGTGGGTAGTGCACGCTGTAATTTTTTATACGATGATCTGACGCTTTCCCATTTTACATGTAACGCTCCGCTACGAATTGTACCCCGTTCTTTGTATACACATGCAGTAACAATAGGAAGTGGAAGACAAAGATTATCCGTGTTTGTATTTTTAAAATTGACTTTTTTTATACTCTCGTGTATCAGTGCCTTTCGACCAGCACGACATATACCGTTCACAGTATTTAAAGTAATAATAAAAGAATTATCTAGTTTGAACTCTTCATTACTTTGAATAATTTTAAAAATAAGGTCCCAAAGGACCTCAAAACTTAATTCACGTGCTGGACGAAAGGACAAACCACCAGCACCATTAGAAAAAGTCCGAGATAATTTTAATACCAACGTAATCATCAGGGCTGTCGATAAAATTCATCAAGTATTTAAAAGTAGCTGTAAACGCTTTTTTTTAAATAATCAATGACATTTTCAGCTTCTGAAGGCTCCACTACCTGCATCGAAATTTCACGAACATTCTTAAGGAACTTTTTAAAACAACGTGACCTATCCCATTTATTATCAAAACAGTTATCTCCCTACCTATTTGTGCACCACCAGTTTGGATATTCTGTTCCATCTCCAACGCTTCTGGATACAATAATAGCTGCTGGTGGAACTCTTTAAGCACCTGGTCTTCAATTAATTGCCTCTGTTGCAGCTGACGATCCAGAAATTGTTGCTGTTGCATCTGCTGATGCAGCCGCAGTTGTGAGCGGTAAACCTCCTCCGTGGCTGCACTCCTCTCGCCCATCTCTATTTCATTCTCCTCAAAAGACTCAGCGTCAATATCGTCCCTATCAACATCCTCATAAGCCTCAAAATCAATATCCTCCTCATACTCGTTATCGCTACCTTCATCCACCACTTCCTCTGTTTCTTCATCCATTTGTTTTCTGAAAAAAAATTTTGAAATGTTTGAAATTAATTTTTAAAAATTTGCAAACATCGTTTTACAAACAAGGATTAATTTATAAACCATAATTACCTTCTTTAAAGTCCTCCTCTTCCATTTTAATTTTAATATGATCAGCATTTTTCGCCTGAACACTGTTTTGCTCCTCGTCATCTTCTGTAGAGAAAAAAGTTAAACCTTAAAAAATGCGATTCTTTGAAAAAATGAAAAATAAAATTTTATTTTTGAAAATTAATTTGGGCAAAGATATATTTCACGTAGCAATTTTTTCAAAAAGTGTGATTAAAAAAATATTTTTTTCGAGCACTTTGTTAATTTATTATGATCAAATGCCAAAAAAAATGTATTGACTCATTTAGCAATTATTATTGATTTAAAAAGTTTTTACTATAAAGTTAAATATTTTTTTTTATTATTAATTCTGAATATTAAACTTCATGTAATAAAAATCATATGTTAATTTTTTTTACAATTTTACAAATGATTTGGTTACATTTTGCGTACATTTTTAATATTATAAATAAGCACAAGGTTTTTATCTCTTAATTTCGAATCAAAGAATTATTTACTCTTTACGTAGATTTCAATTATACAAATGAGAAAAGTTACATCACAAAAACCATTTTTCAAAATAAAAATACAGAAAATAGATTTGAGACATTTAATTATATTAAAATAAAAATTTTAAAAATCAATGGATTTGTTGCATGAATTTTATATAATATGTTTTCTAAATACTGTATAAAATTCTAAATATTTGGGTGCAATTAAAACTGAACTAAATACGTCATTTTTTGGAGAAACATGTTTGAAAAGAACTTAAAATACCAATTCGAAGTTTTTAAACAATAGATTATGTTGACTAGAATCCATTTTGAATTCGCATGCAACTCTTCCCTCTACATTCAGATTGAGAAACTCCCAAACAAGTGTTTCCTTGCTGTGTTGATTTTACCCCGCAAAAATTCAAAAAGTTTTGGGTATGGTTAAACTGTGATACGTAACCTGGTGATCAAAATCTGAACTAGAAAGAATAGGAATGATTGAAAAGATGAATTTTAATTTGTGCTTAAAAGCGTTTAAAACATTTTTTTGGAGTTTAAAGTAATCTAAATAGACTTGTTTTGAAGTAAAAATTAACTCAAAGAACAACTTTTGATTAATTTATGCATGAAATATTTGACTATTTAAAAAGCTGATATAAAGTTAGGTTAGAATTCGTATTTCAATTTCAAAAGTTTTTCATTCGTATTCTCTACATAAAATGGATGAAATTTGTCGTTACATATATTATTTTAAGTTTATTTAAGCTTAAAATACATTGCGAATTACAGGAAAAAGTGAAATAATTGTGTTTTTTTGTGTAAAAATATTTGGGTCAAAAATTTGTTTTTTCACTACATGTGAAAAATAGTACATTGTGTGGTTAGGTGCACAAAGAGCTGATTTGAATAAGTGTGAAGTTTCCTGCACGAGCGAAGCGAGGGCGGCAATAACACGAATTCAAATCTGCTGTGTGCCCCGTGCCACACACGATACTTTTTGCCTCAAAAACATTAAAAAAGAGCATTTTATAAGCCTGTTGAATGGGACCATAAGGAGGAGAAGAAAAAATATTTTTAAATGTTTCATTTTTATGTACAAGGCAGAATGTATCAATTATTATCAATGGCTGTAATGCAATTATATGACAGCATTCAATATAAAATCGAATAAAAATGCAGTAAAAATAGAAAAATAGAAAAACCGTTTTTTAATTGAATTAATAAAGTATAATAAATATATTTTTAATTTATAAACAAATTTCATAAACAATTGTCTATATCAACTAGTTGTGATGGAATAAATCAAGTTTTTTCTATTACATCAGCCAAAAATAATAAAAAATGTCACAAAATTATCATATTCATTTCTCATAACTACTGATAATTTTTTAAACAAATTTAATAACCAAAGGCATTGTCTGGCTATTTTTATAGGTAAAAACTGGGTTTTTTTAACGTAATGAAGTGTAAATAATTAATATTAAAACTTTAAGCGATCTTATATGTCAAAAAAAAATTTTTATTGTTAACAACAATGGTTTAAATAAATTTTTATCATCCTAGGTTACTATTTGTATCCAATGTAATGCGTTTAAAATGCAGGTGTGATTGTAAATATCTTGTTTATGGTATGTAGATTCAATTTGATATTGCATTATGACTTTCAAATATTTAAACAATTTTAATAAACAAATATATAACTTTGTCAGTTTTTACTTCAAAGAATTTGTTCGTGGCCTAAAATAAACTAATATAATTTTGTTTTTATCCTAATACTGTAAAAAATCTCCGTTTCACAGCTATTTCTAATTTTTTAAACAATTTTCATTCAGAAATAATCAAATTGTGCAAATAATAAACAATAGTTGTATAATGAAGACTTGCCACAATATTAAATCAAAGTCTAAGGAATATCACTAGGTTTTACGACACAGTCCAAATCTTTGTAGTGGAAACTGAGAAAGTAATGTATTTGTAAAGTAAAACAATTGTTGTTAACAATTAAAATTTTTTATTGTTATTTAAGCTCGCTTAAAGTTTAAAATTAGTTATTTATACGATTTATACTTCATAAAGTTGAAAAAAAAACAAGTTCTTACCTTCAAAATAAGCTAGACAGTGAGTTTGTTAATTAAATTTGTTTCAACAATTAACAGTTGTTATGAGATAAATTAATCTGATAATTTTGTGTCATTTTTGTATAATTTTTCGTCAATTAATTAGGAAAAACTTAATTTATTCCATCGTAACTACTTGCTATGGATAATTGTGCTTGAACTTTGTTTATAAAATAACAATTAATTTACTATATTTCACTAATTTAATTAAAAAACGGGGTTTCTCTATAAATTGTTCAAATAAAGTGCAAATTATTTAAAAATCACTGCTGATCTCCGTGAATTTCAATATTCAATCATTTTTCAAATAATTTCTAAGCTATAGATGAATTTTTCTATATAGCTGCTTTATTGATTCAAGGTATTCTGGATTAAATTCAAATATTTTTTGAAAGTCGGTACTCTTTAAAGAAAATAATTTTCATTCTTGTTATTAAATAAATAAACTTTTTTAAACATCGGTCTTGACCGATTTATAAAGAATTTGATTATCTTTAATTTAACACAATACATTCAAAGTACCCAAAAACAAATCATAAACTACCTTACGATAATTATCCATCCGTCGATAGTTTTTTTCCCCCTAAAAAACTTCCTTAAAACAGATTAAAACAAAAATTTAAATTTTTTATATTTTATAATGTTTATTTGTAGATATTTCAAAATGTAGAAGCTGCAATTCATGTTTGATACAAAATATCAATTGCATGTTAAAAAAAACATTAAAAATGGGAATAACGAACAAAAAGATCATTTATTGAAGAGATCATTTATTGCAGGAACTCGATACTCCACAAATTTAGGTTTTATTTAGGTTTATTAACAAAGATTTCTCAAATTCAGGTTTCTTTCAGTATATCAGATTCCTTAAATTGATTGCAATAGTTTGCTTACTTTTAAGAAAGAAAATAAACATTACAATTGTACAAAACGATTTTATCATCTTCGAGTCTGAACAATTACTTAGAGTAATTCGATTGGAAACATATTTAGGTTTATTTTACTATATAAGATTTTCTGAATTCATAGCAAAAGTTTGCTCAATTGTTAGAAAGAAAATAAACATTACGATTGTTCACGTAATTTTTATTTTCTTTCTAACAATTGAGCAAACTGTAGCTTTCAATTGAGAAAATCTTAAGAACTGAAATAAACCTAAATTTTTTTCAATTTCAATTGTTAGAAAGAAAATAAACATTACGATTGTTCACTTTATGTTTATTTTCTTTATAACAATTGAGCAAAGTTTTGCTTTCAATTCAGAAAATCTTAAGAACTAAAATAAACCTTAATTTTTTTTGCAATCTCAATTGTTAGAAAGAAAATCAAAATTACAATTGTGCAAAACGATTTTATCATCTCCGAGTCTGCAAAATTACTTAGAGTAATTCGATTGGAAACAAATTTAGGTTTATTTTACTAAATAAGATTTCCTGAATTGATAGCAAACTTTTGCTTTCAATTCAGAAAATCTTAAGAACTAAAATAATTCTAAATTTTTTGCTATCTCAATTGCTAGAAAGAAAATAAATATTAAAATTGTGCAAAACGATTTTATCATCGCCGAGCCTGCAAAATTACTTAGAGTAATTCGATTGGAAACAAATTTAGGTTTATTATACTAAATAAGATTTTCTGAATTGATAGCCAACTTTTGCTTTCAATTCAGAAAATCTTAAGAACTAAAATAAACCTTAATTTTTTGCAATCTTAATTGTTAGAAAGAAAACAAATATTACAATTGTGCAAAACGATTTTATCATTTCCGAGTCTGCAGAATTATTTAATTGTTAGAAAGAAAATAAACATTACAATCGTTTAAAACGAATTTATCATTTCCAAGTTGCAGCAATTGTTCAGGATGATTCGATCGCAAACATTTTGTTGGCGATAAAGCCAATTCGTTTGCTTCTTGTGATCCAGTTATTACCTCTGTTGGGTTTTCTTCCCTAGCACGCTTTTTTGAGTCGGAAGCTTGTTCAATTTTCTGTTTTGTAGCTGAGTTGTTTTCATTTCTTGTGGAAGCTTCTCTCACTTTTTTTTAAAGACGATGCCAAAGAGATATTTTTCGATATTCTGTTAGCTGTGTCCTTTTTATTTTGGACGGACTCATTTATGTATGCTACGGCGACCGTGCTGGACTTCCATCCACCGTGCCGTTTCAACGTTGTGATTCCTGAACCTGAATCAGCTAAAAGCGTGGCTGATGTACCTCGAAAACTGTGCCCTATAATAGTAATAAGATAAATTGTTATATGGAAATACAAGAAATAAATGAAATTTCGTTAATACCTGTATATAGTTCTGCTTCAGGCAGTTGGAGGTATTGAGGAATCGCTTTTGGCGCTTCCATGAATTTAGTTTTCCCAATTACGTGATTATTGTATTTTCCATTTAAGCTCCGCAATGTTCTAAATATCAACATGACCTGTAATTTTGATAATTGTTTAGATTGTCGTTTCTATATTTTTAATTATTAATTTTCAAGTTTATTTGGTGAAGTTTTGTACATTGATAACACAGGCCTGCAAATAAGGGGGTCATGTTAGTTTTTGGAAATTAAACGGGCATTGCCGAAGTAACTTTTTTTACGTAGAATGCGAATCTGGGGCCAGAATTGGCCCATTACGTCAGGATTTTAAGGTATTTGAGGTTATGTATCCAAAAAATGGCGTTTTTGGCTACGTTTGAGGTTATGTACAGAAAACACAAACTTTTTTGTGATTTTTTATTTACTTGTATCTTATAGTACTGCTCTTTCCATTTATTTGAGAGTCACAGAGTTCAATTACCATTTTTCTTTACCAAGTTATGCCAATTTGAAGTTACGCGGTATGTCCAATCCCATCTCGTAACTTCGAATTGGCGTAACTTAGTAAATGAAAATGGTAATTGAACTCTGCGGCTCTGAAATTAAAGAGAAAGAGCAGTCCTATATGATACAGCTAAAGAAAAAATCTCAAGAAATGTTGTATCTTCTGTACATAACCTCAAATGTATCCAAAAACCCCATTTTTGTGGCAGATCTCTGGAATATTTCTCATGACGGTATCATTTAAATGGAAATACCAAGAGAAAAACTCTCGTAGGCTATGCAGACGAAATTGCGGCGACCAGTACGGCGCGGAATATGGAAAAATGCCTAGGAGGATGGATGGTTTTTTTTAGTAGGTCCTTTGGTTTTTTTTTGCTATCAACGACCTACTAAAAAACACTACCCTTTTTCCTTGGCAGAATTCCCCTTCGGAACCGCTTTTGCATTACTTCAAGGGGGTGCCGTACTCTAGCCGTGACTCGGCTCTCTGTTGTCTCAGCTTGGGCTTCCTCTGAACGTCTGGGCTTTTTATCGGACCTGCCCAGCAATGTAGTTAGCTTGTGCGTGTTGCAGCTCTATGTCCCTCTTTGCCGAATCTCCAGCAGGCCCCCTGACGGTCTGGGCTCTCGCAACTTGCTGCCATATGGCCGAAGCCTAGGCAGCGGTAGCACCTCCGGATCCTCGACTTTCTGCGTACGCGGCAGGACACCCACCCTATCTTTAGGTGTCCTGTCTGCACTAGTCTTGCGGCAAACTCCTCCTTCGTTTCTACGAAGGCCCTCAGATTGCCTCTAAAGGCCTTCTTAGAAAAACTAACCTTAATGTCGCCGCACGTAGCCTCACCAAAGTGTCTACGCACTGCAGCTTCCACTTCCTCCTCCTCCGTTGTTGTGTCGAGGTCCATAAACTCGACCTCAACACGAAGGGCGAGTTCATGTACGCCTCTCCTGTCCCAAACCGCCACCTTGATAGCAGCGGGCAGCTTTGTTCTGCCGTCCGCTGCAGCTCCTAGTTCCATTAAGACCTCTCCGCCTCTGGTCTCCCTAACGCCCCTGATCTTAACTCCAAGGGCGTCAGGCTTCACCTTTTGCTTGAGCCGCGTCGGGTCTACATTGCCTCTGCTTCACTTCTCTCTCTCTTGCCTTTGGTGCAGGTGTAGGCACCTCTACCTCATTCTTTTTGGGAGTTGACGCTGTCGCTTTTCCAGTGCCAGTCCCCGGCTTCTTTATAATTGGCCTTAAGGAACTTGCCTCGACGGCACTCAGAGTGGGCTCCCGCTCTCGCTTCCCAGGATGGAGAGCAGGAGTTCCCACGGTCTCTTCCGTCTGAGTCCCGCTTTGGCTTGTATTCCTCATAGCCTTCTTATGTTGAGCTGACAGAAGATTTGGCGGCGAGACTGGTGCGCGCAGGACACCTGAATGCGGCTCAGGCTTCGGCTACATGACAGCCGGTTGCCCTTGCCCTCCTTCTTGCAGTTCTCCCAACGTTCTCGAGAAGATCCCTATGAAGCCCTTCGGTCGTCATAGAGTTGTCTCGAAGATAGTGCAAGATACCCTCCGCCTTCTTTATTCCTTTCCTTAATGGGAACCACATGTTCTTTTTCTCCCTACTTATTTTTGCCATTGCTCTGATGGTGCCTTGCAACTCATCTAAGAGATGGTATATCTCTGAGAGTTTGACATCCATCGCAGCGATGTCCATCTTGTTAACTGACAGTTCTCTCCTGTCCACCTCCCCTGTAACGTCCAAAGGACCACCCAACTCCTCACAAATACTCCGGTTCGCTTCTTCAACGTTTGATTGTAATCGATGCTCCATAATGTTCCCACGAGTAGCTAGGGAAGTAAAGGTCCACCCCCGCAGAGCACCGCATGCGGGGGTAAGGTCTATATACTCTAGGAGGCGTCCCTGGTATCCTAGAGACACCGTTCGAGACACCACTTCCTGGTGCCACTCAGTCCTCGGCACGGTTGTTACCGCCTTGACTTGGAGTTCTAAGTGTGTTTGGTTCGCGAGGCGTATTTTATTTCCACCTTACCCTCTGTTTCCAGTGAGCATTCCCCTATCCGCCACCTGGGGACGCGCCAAGTACGGGTATCACGTCCCCTCCACTACAGACAACTACAGTGGCAACATTATAATGACAGAAGTTGATTTTGTATAATTTATAGTTATACGCAACGTATAACTGAACATTATATATGTGAAATCATTGTAGTGATGCTTTCAATATCCCCACACTACCGAGAAGTGCGGACCCTTCTCGGTGTGTTATAAGAACATTTTTCACCAGCCCCCTTAAAGAAAATCATCATCATCATCAGTAACGCTACAGTTGTCTGTAGTGGAGGGGAGGTGATACCCCTACTTGGCGCGTCCCCAGGCGGCGGATAGGGTAATGTTCGCTGGAAACAGAGGGTAAGGCGGAAATAAAATACGCCTCGCGGACCAAACACATGGGGTGAAGGACACACCCAGAAAAAACCACGATTGTTCCCGGCTGTGGCCCACTGAGAGTACTCCAAAACACGTTTGCCTAAACCGCTTGAGTAGCAAGGGGCTGATGTGTGCTTGCACTGCCGACGTGTCAGCCACAGCATGGGATCAGAAGTCAGCCCATTCGGGCCTTGATCAGGGAGTGCGTGGTGGCTGTAGAGATCGGAAGCTGCAGTGCCCCAGGCGAATTCCAGTCCGTCCGTGTTTTTCCGGGACTGGTTAAACGAAGGCTGGGCCCTAGGGAACTGGGATAGGACTCAGGTTCGAGGGTATACCCGTTTCCAGCTATTTCGGCCCGCCCCTCCACGCACGATGTGCTGGCGAGAACAATTTATGGCGAACGAAATGAAACAAATGAACAAACATAGCATAAAGACGAAGACTTATCTGTGCCGGCGGTGTTTCTTAATAAGAGGATTGAGACTTCCGATACCGCAACATCACCAGGCCAGTACAAAAAAGAGGGCGTGAAAGCCATTAAAAAGAGGATAGAAGAAGAGGAAATGTTGATTAAAGACATAATTGAAAAAATGTCAGAAGAGACGTCAAAAATGTGAATTGCGGCTGATAGGCAGCAAAACATTAGCACCACTGTGAAGAAAGGGATTATATATATGGAGGAATTGATCCAACAACTAAAGACGAAGCAAACTGAACAACAGAGGGAAATCTGAATAATGAACTTGAGCTTTATTTTAGGATACTTCAAGAGTATACCAAAGGCCAATCCAATCGGTCAATTCTTTCGAAAGTTATTGTGCTAACAGTCTGAAATTCTACATACATGCATACATACAAACACAAACGTGAAAACCTGTTTTTTCGGTTCAGAAAGTCTCAAAACGTGGACATTTGACAAAAAAGGAGGGGAGAGGGTCAAATTTTACAAAACTCTAATACCTTCTCTTATGTAAATGTAAAAATTGTCTAGTAATCTCCTACCAATCTCTCGTGTTATTTTCGGACGAAAAAAACACAAGTAAATTATTTATGATTCTTCCAAAAATCAATTTTAATTATAAAATCATGCAGAAGTGACAGCATGGTGGACAAGAGGGGAAGAGAGGGCAAAATTTTCTGGAAGAATCATATAAATTAAAAGTTAGCAGCCTTATTCAAACATAAAATATTTAGTTTTGAACTTACCTCCTAAAAGAAGGTCGAAAGCTTTCAACAATAAGTCACCTTCCTCTTTGTGTCCATTCATCTATATATTATATTTATGATTTCGAAGGAAGTCGCTCTTATTTTTTGGACAGTTATTTTCGAAGCACTTAAATGACACTGTTTTTTGAACTCCATTGGTAAATAGGACGTAAGCGTGTAATATCGACGTATTTGCCATTGTTCAGTTATTGTCCGATTTTTTTATCCATTTTTTTGCAACAAACTTCCACAACTGAATACAGTACTTCCGGCACGAACATGTGTTTCTTTATTCTCGCGTTGATACTTTGATTTGATCACGTGCACATTGCTCATTCGCACTCATCCATCAGGAGATATTTTTAGTCGCAAGGTGCGTACACATCGAGTGTACTATAAAGCAAATAAATATTTTTTTGCGAAAATTAATGTGTTAGATAAAATTTTATTCTTATGAGTTTATGTAGTTTAAGGAAAGAAATAATGATTAATAAAAGATTAAAAGTTTGTATATAAATAAATTGCTTGAGGGATGATATTTCTTACCCATGGATGAAAGTGTGAAAGCACCTTCACAGTTATGATTCATATCGATGGACGGTTAAGAGGAAACGGTAAGTTTGGCTGAGCACATAAATGACTGCAGCGACATCTATAAGAATATCGGAAATGCAGTCTAGTGTCCCCTGGCAATTACAAATACTACTTCATAACCGAAAATGGGTAGTATTCTGTTCGTAAAATTCTTGACCTGTTAGAGAGAGAAACTTAGCAACGATAGAGACAGCCAATCTTCAACCATTTTTATTGAAACCTTGCGTGTGGTTCGAGTTCCCTTTTCTCGGCTTACCTGCTCAGCCGAAAGGAAATATAGAAAACTCACAAATATTTCGTCTAGACAATCTGCGTAAGAAATAATGTATTCATATCCAATAAGACAAAAAAATAAAATTCGTAAAATTGAGCACCCCGATTCCAGAACGGGACATAACTCGGTAAAGTTGGAGGGAGGTTGGCCCCTGGCAACTAAAACTCAGATTTTTCTTTTTTCCTCTATCAAAATAGTTTAATCTATTCGAGTTTTTGAGATAACCATGATAATGATGTTTCTTTCTGAAGACGATTTGTAATTAATTTTTGGTCTCTCGCTGGTCGTGACATCTACAGTTTGTGGAATTTTTTGGAATTTTTTAATGAAATTTAGAGACAATATTCTCCAAAGTATTCTTAGAACGAGGATATGAGTGAAAAGTATATATCATTATTTATAAAAAAATAAAAAATTGTTTTCTAGGCCATTCCGAGTTTAGTTCCTCATAATCTTCAATCGCTTCGTTTATCGAGCGAAGTTTGAGCAAATATCGACTTTTTTGTGGAGAAATTGTTCAGAAAACTCTAAGGCAGTTTTCTGTGTAAATATTTTTTCAGAAAACTGAATAGGTAAATAATTGGAATGTAAAACTTGGAGCGCGCGATTTATAAAAATTCATGTCTATTAGACGCACGGAACCACTCGCAATACAGCTAGCGAAGGAATAAAATTATAAACATGGAAATACATAGAGTTATATTAGATGACCTTCAAATGTCGTTTTAGCTCTTCTAGCATCATAATAGTTGTAGTTTCTGTAGAATTTAATAGATCATTGTGCTTTTCGAAATGGTAAATGAATCACAGGGTACTCTTCGTGCTAGGAAACGCACTAGATATGAAGATAAATGGTTGAGAATATTAGGAAAAAATGCAGAAAAAACGTAAGTGCAATGTGTGAACAATTCTTTTTTGGTTTTACTAATTAAAAACAAATTGAATAAATTGTATAACTTCTGTAGAATTATTCTTGTAAAATACATTTGATATAATCCGGACATGTATTGTATGGAAATTATCAAGAATTTTTTTAGTATTTATGTGTAGAAAAGCGGACACAGCTGTGATTTGAAATATGTAATTTAATTTGTATAACTTGTTCATAATATTTTGTTATTTAATATTTATTATTATATTACTATATAACTTGTCCATTCGTGCGTTATAAAAGTATTCAAACTCTTTGAATATATCATAATTCGATACTTTTCATATTATTCTGAACTTTCACATCATTCACCTGCGTACCTGCATTTGAGTCCGTCCTTATGCCTGTCGCCTACAAGAGTTTATTTCGCGCGCTTTAGGTTTTACATTAGCAGTTTTCTACTTATTCAGGTTTTTGAAAAAAGGTTTTCACAGAAAACTACCTTATAGTTTTCTGAACAACTTCTCCACAGAAAACTTATATTTGCTCAAACTTCGCTCGATAAACGAAGCGATCGAAGATTATAAGGTATTCAATTCGGAATGGCCTAGAAAACAATTTTTTATTTTGCTGTAAATAATGATATACACTTTTTGCTATTAACATCGTTCTAAGGATACTATGAAGAGTATTGTCTCTAAATTTCATAAAAAAATTCTAAAATCTGTAGATGTGACGTCGAGCAAGAGATTAAAAATGAATTACAAATTGTCTTCAGAAAGAAAAATCATTATCATGGTTATCTCGAAAACTCTAATAGATTACACTATTTTGATAAAGGAAAAAAGATGCGCCATCTAATTTCCTATAAAAATGCATTCTTCAAAAATCAAATTTTCAAATTTCGATTTTTAGTTGTCAGGGGCCAACCTCCCACCAACTTTACTGAGCTATGTCCCATTCTGGAATCGGAGCGCTCAATTGTACATATAAATAATTATTAAATAATTTTCGTATTCACGTTTCTGCGAAAGAAAATTACAGCAGTTTGTCAAGTGTTCTAGGACAAAAATAAGTCTTCCAAGTACCTTTCTAAACATGTTTCATATGCGAAATTTTCTATGCGCCCAGAAAATCTGATTTTGTGGACAAAACACGTTTTTTGTTCATTTTTGGTAATTTGTTAGTTTAGGGGAAAACTCGTTTTTGGTCTCTTTTTGATTAAAATTAGTTGAAATGTGACTGATTTATCGCCTTTTCAACTGATTTAGTCAAATTTTCAAGAAAATAATTAAATTTTCAGCAAAATAGTCGAATTTTGAGCGAAATGAATGAATTTTCAACTAAAATGATGAATTATCAAGCCAGAAAAGAAATGAATAAGGAAGTAGGTCAACATTTAACCAAAAGACACAAGTGTTCAATCTGGAAGACGAATTTTCTAAAAAGGAGTTGAATTTTCAACCTTTTCTAACAAAAAATCAAAGTTTTAACAAATTAATTTCATGCCCAACCAAACAGAATAATTTTCAGTTTGATTTAAAAATTTGAAACTTGAAACAAAAAAATTAATTTTAACGAAGTGGTACAACTTTCACCCAAGTATTTCAATTTTCATTCTTAAAAAAAATCAATTTTTAGCCAAAAATGCTAGAATCGTTTGTAAAGTTTATTACAAAAAAAATTTTCTAATTTTCTTGGCAGCGCATTATTTTCAAAGCATTTTGAATAGTGTTCGTGAATGCACAATATATTTTAGTAAATAAGTTACCGAATAGTTGATTTGTTTATGAAAGTTTATTTCGAATATTAAGAAGGTTGTGTATACAAAACCGGTATCGGTAAAAAAAGTCAGTGCCAGTAAAAAAAATTACACTTACCAGCAATTTTTTTACCGGTTTGTTTGAAAAGCATATTTCAAGGATATAGCCTAGATTGCCGGAAGAAGATATTCAAAAATAATCTTTTCCCCAATTGTTTAATGCTATTGTTTGATCCTCAATATTCGCCATCTTTCTAATTGGTTTCCCAGGCTAAAAAACCTTAGAAAAGTTTATTTCTGTGACCAGCCCCAGAGGTGCTGAGTCGTGTGGGTTGTAAAGTTTTTCTTTGAGTTCTGTAACTGCCTACTTTAATGGTCAACGCGTAAGTATGAATGTTTTGATTTAACATAATTTAATTTCCGTTTTATTATACATATTTTAGGGCGTTGAAAAAAGTTGAATAAATTCTGGCTAAAACTTTTAGTCTAAAAGCCATAACCTCCAAATTTTAGAAAACATTTTACTTATTATATATTTGAATGAAGTGTTTTTCGTTATGTATTCGTATTATTTTTTAAAGAAGTATTGCATATAAATAACGAAAAAAGTGTCCCATTTAAATATTTGCTGATTTGTCCAACGTTTTCCAACTCCTTTAAAATAAAAAATGCACTTTCAGTTATGTTATTTGCCTAAAAAAAATTAAAGAGAGATTTTCATGCGACAATTTGAAATTGACATTGTATAAGGTCTCACATAACCGGTCCTTATATCCCCTATTTTACCTTATATACATTTGAATCCCTTAATGTACCCCTTTTTCAATATTTGGTCCCTATAGTACCCTATTTGATGCCCATAATGTGACTTTTAATAATTTCACTTTTCTTTTAATTAATTAACTCATGAGTTAATCACTATTAAATTCAGGTCTATACATATTTCTGAATTGTCTTGAATTCTTTTCAAATATTTCAGGGTATTTTTAAAGATTACGAAAATTTTTTAACAGATTTTAATAAGTTGAAGGAATTTTTAAGATTTTAGGTTCTTTTTAAAACTTCTAAGGTATTTTGAAGAGCTTTTAATTTGACATATTTTAGGGAATTTGAAAGATTCCAAAGAATTTTTTATCTATTTAATTAATTTGAAGGAATTTTTAAGGCGTTTGAAATATTATAGGATAAAGATTTTTATGAATCTCAGAACATGAGAAAAGATTTTACAGGACCTATAAGGTTTTAAAATATTTTAAAAGACTTCACAAGATTTTATAAGATTTACAAGGATTTAATGGATTTTGAGGAATTTTAAAGCTTTCAAGGTATTTTAATAATTTTTATACAAGATTTCAGAAAATATCGCCAGATTTCATAGAGTTTCACGGTATTTCGTAGAGTTTCTAAAATTTGAGAGATTTGAAATTATATTTCAGATTCACCCTGAATTCCTATCCAGCTATCCTAAATTCCTTTACCTCTATGGAATTATTTGGAATTTTTTTGATTAACTTGAATTTTTCTAAAAGTCAGTTCTACTTAATTCAATGGATTTAAATATTTGTTTAAAAGTTTTTATTTAATTGATCCTGAGGGTCAATTGACAAAATGATTAAAGGTTTCAAAATATTTTTATACTATTTTTTTCAAATTTCTTGGTATTTTCAAGATATTTAAAAAATTTCAAACTATTTCAAAGGATTTTAAATATTGTAGGTTATTTTAAAAGATAACAAACATTTTTTAAATTGATTTCCGTAAATTATTGGGGTTTTAAAGGACTTGAAGCATTTGAGGATATTGCAAAACATTTCCAGGCGTTTACAATAGCTTTCAAAAGTTTCAACCGATTTCAAAAGATATCAAAAGATTTGAAATATTGTAGGAAATTTTAAAAGATTCCCAGAACTTTTATCATTTATTTCAATAGCTTCAAGGGATTTTATTTTAGAATATTTTAGAAGATTTCAATTGTTTTTTAAGAGATTCAAACAATTTCAAAGGGCTTTCAATCGTTTTAATAATTTTAAGGGATTCAAAAAAATTTGCTTGCGATTTTGAAAAATTTCTTAGAATTTCGGAAGATCTGGAAGCATTTTATAGGACCTGCAAGGTTGCAGCATATTTTTAAAGATTGCAAGGGATTCCATAACATTTCCAAAGTATCAATGATTTTATGGGGTTTTAAAAGCTCCCAAGTTATTTTAATAAATTTTCCATGATTTCAGGAAATATCATCAGACTTCATGTAATTTCATGGGATATTGTAATATTTTAATGGATATGGACAAATTTATTCAAGAGAAGTGAGGTATTTCGTAGGGTTTCAAGGATTTTAAGAGTATTGAAATTTGTTTTTGGAATTCATCCTGAATTCTTAAACAAAATTTTTTATTTTTCTAAATTCACTCAATTTTACTCAATTGAATGGATTTTCAGGAAGTTTTTACTTAATTCATCTTGAAGTCTTTCAAACTTGCCTTAAATTTTTAGGCATTTCTTCCAATTCTTTTAAATTCTCTTTAGTTTTTCTAATTTCATTTCAAGCTTACTCAATTCAATTAATTTTTTCATATTTTTGAATTATTTTTAATTCACTTGATTGTTTTTTTAATTCAGCTTTATTTTTTATGGATTGCATTGAATTCTTCTCATTTCTCTAAATTCCCTCTAATTTCACTTACATTTTAATGAAATAAATGGATTTTTGCGATGTTAAAAAATTTTTCCATTTCATTTGAATTCTCTTAAATTCGACTAGAATAGCTTTGTAGCAATTAGGCACTTCTTTGAATAGAAATTAGTATCTAGGGTTTTAAAGATTTAAAATTATTTTTGGAAATTCACCCTGAATTCTCTCTGCTTATCTTAAATTCCTATAAATTCATTCCAATTTTACAGAAATCGATTCAATTTTTTTTATTTTTTTTCTAATTTATTTATATTCTTTTGAATTTAACTTGAATTGTTTTGGCGTCTTATGAATCTATCCTGAATTTGTTGCCCTTTGAGTGCGAAAAAAGAACCCTATGAGCGTGACAAAAAGTACCCTTTGGTACGCATATTTTATCCCACAGGGACAGTGAGGCCTGATGTATTATATTTTTCTTAAATAATGTAACGCATCTTGAGGTTTTTAAGGTTAGGTTCACTATTGACAACTATAAACTATAGATTAAGAGTGTTGGATCTAAATTCTAAACTCAAAAATAAATTCCCTATTTTACTAAACAGTTAATCGAATTAAAAATCATTCCGTTCTGTATATGAATTCGATTTTAAAATAGAAATGTACTTATAGAGCGAAAAAATACTTAATTTTAATGTCTTTTGCATAAAAGAAGGAATTAAAAATATCCTACAAATTTCACCTTTTCCTTTTACTAAAAAAATATTCAAATTACCGATACTTTCGCTCTGTACCCATAATTATATTTAAGTAGTAGTACCTGTACGTACGAAAAAGTATCTAAATATAATATTTATCAAGAAAAGTGAAGAAATCGAATTCAAATTAGATTTTTTCATTTTACTTCAAAAATATTTGAATTATGTATTTTTTCGCCTTTTAGATGACTTCTTTTTCGAAATAGAAGTATGTATATG
>JAAAKG020003514.1:0-13091 GCA_010014905.2 Druon quercuslanigerum | reverse complement strand
TAAACCAAAAAGAGTTTTCAACAAAAAAAGAGTTTTCCACACAAGGCTTACACTTTTTGAAGGATTTAACCTGAATAATAATATTTTTATAATTATCAATATTAAAGAGAACAATCGCGATAAATAATTTCGTAGATTAATATCATTTTTTACCTGAGTTTTAAACCAAAAAAGATGAATTTTTCACAAAAATTAAAATTTTCTACTCTAAAATGATGAATCTTAAAAATGCGAATTTTCAACAGCAGAGTTCAAAATTCAATTAAAAAGTTTCATTTTTAACCGAAAAATTGATTTTTTAATCAAGAAGATTAATTTTATACAAAAAAATGAAGTATCAAAAAGATAAATAAATTTTCAATCCAGTACTTGACGTTTGAACTAAAGAAGATCCATTTTTAACCAAAATTACATTTTTAACCAAAAAATTAAAATTTCACTAAAAAGATTAATTTTGTTCCAAAAAAGACGAATTTTTAACACAATACGTGAAATTAAGCAGTTGAATTTTCGATTAATTGTAAAAAAGATACACTTTCAAAAAAATAGTTTAATATCTGAAAAAATAATTCTAAACCAAAAAGAGTTTTCAACAAAAAAAGAGTTTTCCACACAAGGCTTACACTTTTTGAAGGATTTAACCTGAATATTAATATTTTTACAATGAGTAATATTGAAGAAAACAATCGCGATAAATAATTTCGTAGATTAATATCATTTTTCACCTGATTTTTAAACCAAAAAAGATAAATTTTTAACAAAAATGAACATTTTCTTCTATAAAATAAAGAATCTTAAAGAAGCGAATTTTTAACAGCAGAGTTTAACAATCAATCAAAAAGTTGCATTTATAACCGAAAAATGGATTTTTAAACCAAGAAAATTGATTTTCTACAAAGAAATGAAGTATCAAACATATTAATAAATTTTCAATCAAGTACTTGAAGTTTTAACTAAAGAAGATCCAATTTTAACAAAAATTAAATTTTCATTCTAAAAATTAAAATTTCACTGAAAAGATCAGTTTTGTTCTAAGACGAATTTACAACACAATATATGAAGTTTTAACTTTAACCAAATAGTTGAATTTTCGACTAATTGTAAAAAAGATACACTTTAAAAAAAAAGTGGAATATCTTAAAAAATAATTCTAAACTTAAAAGAGTTTTCAACAAAAAAAGAGTTTTCCACGAAAGGCTTACACTTTTTGAAGGATTTAACCTGAATATTAATATTTTGACAATGAGTAATATTAAAGAGAACAATCGCGATAAATAATTTCGTTGAATAATATCATTGTTTACCTGAGTTTTAAACCAAAAAAGATGAATTTTTCACAAAAATGAAAATCTTCGCCAGAATAAAATCCAAATTAAAAATCCTGTGTAACGTCCAATCATCAAATTGATGAAAACTCCTGTAAAAAAACATTAATCCAACGGACCACAACGAACAGACCAAATATGCTCTAATTGTAATCTGAAAAAAATTTTTGTTAAATACAAAAATTTCAGACAAAAATAAGAAAGAGAAAAGAATGTTGACAATGTCTACACTTTAATATTTTCTTATGTATTTTTAAAAAATTTATTTTGCCGAAACATTGGTAATAAAATTTTATTTTTTATTTACAATGTTCTTTTTTTGTGGTTTGATAATATAAAAAATAAAAAAGACGAAAGAAGGAAAAAGAGAAGGAAGGGGATGTGGTTAGTTGCCTTCTCATTTTTATTTCCTCTTTTTTTATTTTTGTCTGAAATTTTTGTTTTTTCGTGAAAAATATAATTTTTTAGGATTTTTTAATCAAAGAAATTCTGAATTAAAAAACGTTTTTTGGCTTAATGTTATTTTAATTTATGTGAATCGTAGGACATGAAAGAAAAATCTGTGATTAAAAATTTATCTGAAATTAAACGACCTTTTTTGACTGAAATTCAGCTTGTTGTATTACTCTCGACGATACATATTCCGCGCAGAAGGGTATTCTTCACTCGAGGTAATCCTCTTACCTGGAATGCATCGCTGCATTTCTAAGGTCTCAAGTGAAGAGATAGTTATTATTATATAATGTAAAAGTGAACACACACCTGGAGAAAATCAGGCATTAAGCTTATTTTATATACTCGGAGAGTACGCTCGTAAATCATATTCAAAACTAACTTTCATATGGAAATGCCAGAAGGATATTGTGACCCTTTTGCCATGGAACACCATTTTTTGTACTACTTTCTAGGGATCGTCAATAAGGCAAATTTAACTTTTTTTCCATTTTGGGGTTTTCTTTGTAGAAATTCCAATCGGGGTTTAGTAGGGCCCTGGGTAGGTTTCCCTATTTTTTATCGGGCGCTGATCGGGAAAAACGGTATGGGCCTGACTAGTTCTGTAACGCTGTGTTCGCCAGGTGCTAGGTGGAACTTCTGAGCAGGCCCTCACCAGAGTGCCCTTTTTCGCCCCGTCTGGACCCTTGCTTTTACTCTAAATTTTCCACTTTTAAAAATAATCCTAAATTTTTTTATTAAATTATTGAATAATTTATACATATATAAAATAGAAGCTTTCAAAACTTTTTATTCAAACAATTGTAAACTAAGTACTTTTAAATTGTAAGATTACTTACTTTTAGCTTTTATGAATTTTTTATCAATTATTATTTTATTAATATTATTCATAAAATATTATTATATTATTTAATCAATTTCATTCTCAAAGCTCCAAATTTAAGAATGAATCGAAAAAACTTTAAATGGAAACTTACATCATTTTGATCAATTTTAAATTTTAACTTGAATTTCATTATTTTTGATATTTGATATTTATTTTTTATATTAGTTATATTATTTTCACAATAAAAAATTATTTTTAATTTTTTCAGGAATTTAAAGAAAAATTATTAATTATACTAAAAACTACATTTTGTTTCAATTACTTTGAGATATTTTTATGATTACCATTCTGTTTTCATCTGTTCAGAAATTCTAAATGTTCCTTTAAAATTACAATAAGTTTTTGTAAATTAATATTTAATCAGCTGTTATTTATAAATTAAAATTCAATAATTTCAGTTGCAAGTAAAAAAAAATAGGACAATTAAAACTGAAACTTTCCAAGTTTAAATTCAGATTTCGGAAATTTTAAGGTTTAATGTCTTCCTGTTTTAAGCAATTCAATTCACTTAAAAATTGTTGAGTTTAAAATATTTAATTTATAATTGTTTGTTTAAAAGAAAGAATCAAACATTTCTACATATTAAAAAATTGATCTTTTTCCTGATCACAATTTAATAGGATTTGAAATTTAATAAAAGAGTTTAGTTATGAATCTATTACTTTTTGAATTATTTTTAATATTGAAAACAATTTATAAAGTTTCATACTGTAAAATCTATTTTTTCACCATTTTTAATACTGGAACTATAATAAAAAATTTAAAATCATTATTTAATTTATATTTACATTTGAAATGTTTAAATTCTTGAAACTGAAAGTTAACTTTTAAAAATATCGACCTAAAATGGAAAATTATGACAGTAAAAGATTTTAGATATGAAATTTGTATTATTTCAATAGATTTTTAATGGTTTCAGAGGATTTTGTATATATTTGATTTTAATTTATTTTGAATGATTAAAAAAAATGAATTTTCGTCCAAAAACAGTCGCATAATCAATAATTGTTAAAAACTTATAAAGATTGCTTAAATTATAATGATGTATGTTAAATAAAAGCAATTCCCGATGTAAGGCGACAATTTATTCTGAAATTATTTTTAAAAATGTGAATTCTATTTGAAATATAATTAATTTTTAATAAAAGTTTTAATTTCTGACTGATTTTTAGTACAAAATTAATCTTCTTTGTTGAAAATTTATATTTTTGATTGAAAAATCAATTATTGTAACAAAGTTTTGTTTGGTTCAATTAAAGTGCTTTTGATAAAAAATTAATATTTAGATTAATTTTCTACAGAAAATAAAATTTTTTAACAAAATACACTAATTTTTAACGAAGGTGTTGATTTTATTAACTAAAAAAAAGATGCGTTTTTAAAAAAATAGTTGAATTTCCAACTGAACAAAAATTTAAGCAAAAATAGAATGGATAAATTTTAAATTAAGAAATTATTTTTTCACTATAAAAACGAGTTTTGAATAAAAAGGTTTAAATTCAATCAAAAAAGATACATTTTAATTGAAAAAAATTAATTTCACTTTTACAAAACGGATTTTCAACAAAATAGTGAAATTCCTTAAAAAAATAATTCCAATTTAAACAAACAGATATATTTTAAAGTAATAGAAAATTAATCTTATACTATGACAGACAAATTTTAACACAATACATGAATTTTCTGTCAAATAGTTGATTTTTTGACTTAAAACTATAAAATTTACTACAAAAAATAGATTAGATCAATTTTTAGTTTAAAGAATTAATTTTTAAGTATAAAAAAATCGACTTTTAACGAAATAGTTTAATCTTATCAAAATAGTTGATATGTCCGCTAAAAAAATGAATTCTAAAACAATAAGATCAATTTTTTAACGATGAAAAACAAAACTTCATGAAAAACGAAATTCTTAAAATTTCAATTAAAAAAATAATTTTTAACCTAACATGAAATCCAGTTTTAACACAAAAGTTTAATTTTAATTTAAACATTTGCAACTGGAATCAAGAATTCTTTACCTGAAAAATGAATTTTCAACAACATAGTTGATTTTTTTAACTAAGTAGATGATTTTTTAAGAAAATAGTTGTATTTATAAGTGAAAAAAATTGATCAAGAATACAATTACATTTTCAATTTGAAGAATTAAGTTTTTCTTTGGAAAAATGAGTTTACAAGAAAGTACGTAAATTTTAAGCCAGAGATACATTTTTAATTCCAATGATCAATCGTTAACTGGAATAGTAAAATTTTTAGTTTAAAAAATAAATTTTAAACTATAAACAACGGTTTTTTGAAAAAAGTACTTAAATTTTTGACCAAAGAGATGATTTTTCAACTTCAAAGATGCATCTGCAACTACAAAAATTAATTCTTTCCAAACAAGAAAGTTACTTTTCTATAAAAAAAAACAGCAAAATTTTAAGAACTACGTTAAATTTTAACAAAATATTTAAATTTGTAACCCAAAAGAGAAATTTAAATTAAAACCTAAATAGTGAAATTTTCTGTCCAAAAAATTAATTTAAGCTTTAAAAAATGGATTTTTAATAACATAGTGAAATTCCTTACAAAACTAATTCGATTTGGAAGTACGAAAAATTTATCTTTTACCAAAAAGGACGAATTTTAAACACAATACATGAATTTTCAGCACGATTGGCTGAATTTTTAGCAAAAAAAGATTTCAAGAATAAATAGATTTATAGTTAAAAATTAATTTCTTTCCAAAAAAAATACGAAGTTTCAATCCAATAACCATAAAAATTTTCAACTCAAATTAAGAATCTTCAAACTGAAAAATAAATTGTTAACAAAGAAGTCAAATCTTCATCAAGTAGTTACATCTTCAAAAGATTCATTTTAAACAAAAAAATTTACCGTTAAATTTTTATTTAAAAAAATAAAAGAAGTAATAAAAAAAATACAAATTTTCAACAAGATATTCGAAAATTATTTAGGTTACCTATGTTAATTACTCCGAATTACCTGGAATAAAAAAGGGAAAGTTTTAACTAAATAGTTGAATTATTTTACCAAAATAGTTGAATTTACAACCAGGTACTCGAATTTGAAAAAAAAGTTTTTAACCAGAACGGAATTCTTACATTTTGAGTCTAAAAAATAAGAATGAATTTTAAAAATTATTAAATGAAAAAAATGTTATTTTAAACATGAATTATGAATTTTGAACAAGAAAGACATATTTTTCACAAAGTAATTGAATCCGAAAAAAAAATTTGTTCACAAAAATGTTGATTCTCAACAAAAAAAAAATAAAAATTGAACAAATGTGTACTTTTAATTATTTAAACATTAAAGTCCAGTATCGATTTAAACGTAATTTCTGACTATATGGAAAATAAATATAAAGAATTTTTAACTAAATTTTATTTGAAAAAAGATCAACTCTCTTCGCTCACTGGGAATCTAACCATAGAATCAAGTTAACTTTTCGAATTACAGAGAATATTTAAGGTCATTTCTGACTAGATGGAAAATAAATATAAAAGTTTTTTAAACGAAATTTTCTTTGAAAGAAGATCTACTCTCTTCGCTTCACTGTGACTCAAACCTAGCAGTTTCGATTGCCGGTCGGGTACTTTTCCAATTAAGCTATTACAGATTGAAAGAAGAATCTTTTTTTAGAAATACACGCTATTTGAAGCCAGATGTTACATTTGTAATACGAGTAATTTAAAGGAATCTGTATTATCATCAGAGACAGTTACCATAAATTAGTGTAGATATTATTTCACAATCCGTGAAAAATAAAAATCAACAATATCGATCAAGTTAACTTATCAAATTACAGAGAATAATTAAGGTCATTTCTGACTAGATGGAAAATAAATGTGAAGTTTTTTAAACTTAATTTTATTTGGAAAAAGATCTACTCTCTTCGCTTCATTGGGACTCAAACCTAGAAGTTTTGATTGCCGGTTGGGTACTTTTCCAATTGAGCTATCAGATATTGAAAGAAGAATCTTTTTTCAGAAATAAACGCTATTTGAAACCAGGTGTTACATTTGTAATACGAGTTATTTAAAGGAATCTGTATTATCATCAGAGACAGTTACCATACATTAGTGTAGATATTATTCCGCAATCCGTGAAAATTAGAAATCAACAATATCGATCAAGTTAAATTTTTAAATTACAGAGCATAATTAAGGTCATTTCTGACTAGATGGAAAATAAATATAAAAGTTTTTTAAATGAAATTTTCTTTGAAAGAAGATCTACTCTCTTCGCTCCACTGTGACTCAAACCTAGCAGTTTCGATTGCCGGTCGGGTACTTTTCCAATTAAGCTATTAGAGATGGAAAGAAGAATCTTTTTTCAGAAATACACGCTATTTGAAACCAGGTGTTACATTTGTAATACGAGTAATTTAAAGGAACCTGTATTATAATCAGATTTAGTTACCATCTGTCAGTGTACATATTATTCCGCAATCCGTGAAAAATAGAAATCAACAATATCGATCAAGTTAACTTTTCAAATTACAGAGAATAGTTAAGGTCATTTCTGACTAGATGGAAAATAAATGTGAAAGTTTTTAAACTAAATTTTATTTGAAAAAAGATCTACTCTCTTCGCTTCACTGGGACTCAAACCTAGAAGTTTCGATTGCCGGTCGGGTACTTTTCCAATTAAGCTATTAGAGATTGAAAGAAGAATCTTTTTTCAGAAATACACGCTATTTGAAACCAGGTGTTACATTTGTAATACGAGTAATTTAAAGGAACCTGTATTATAATCAGATTTAGTTACCATCTGTCAGTGTACATATTATTCCGCAATCCGTGAAAAATAGAAATCAACAATATCGATCAAGTTAACTTTTCAAATTACAGAGAATAGTTAAGGTCATTTCTGACTAGATGGAAAATAAATGTGAAAGTTTTTAAACTAAATTTTATTTGAAAAAAGATCTACTCTCTTCGCTTCACTGGGACTCAAACCTAGAAGTTTCGATTGCCGGTCTTTTCCAATTAAGCTATTAGAGATTGAAAGAAGAATCTTTTTTCAGAAATACACGCTATTTGAAGCCAGGTGTTTCATTTGTAATACGAGTAATTTAAAGAAATCTGTATTATCACGAGAGATAGTTGCCATAAATCAGTGTAGATATCATTCCACAATCCTTGAAAAATAGAATTAAACACTATCGATCAAGTTAACTTTCCAAACTACAGAGAATAATTAAGGTCAACTCTGAGTAGACGGAAAATAAATTAAAAACATTTTCATATAAATTTGATCTGAAAAAAGATCTACTCTCTTCGTTCAACTGGCAATCGAACCATAGGACTTCCGAACGCCAGTTAGGTGCTTTTACAATTAGGCTATTAGAGCGATGAAATGAAGAATCTTTTATCAGAAATACACGCTATCTGCAACCAGATTTTGCGTTTATGATACAAGTAATTTAAAGGAATCTGTATTATCATCAGACATAGTTGCCATAAATCAGTGTAGATATTATTTCATAATCCGTGAAAAATATAAATCAGCACTATAGTTCAAGTTAATTTTTCAAATTACAGAGAATATTTAAGATCATTTCTGATTAGGTGAAAAATAAGTATAATGGTTTTTTAACTAAATTTTCTTTGAAAAAAGATCTACTCTCTTCCCTTCACTGGGAACCGAACCTAGAACTTCCGATTGCCGGTTTCTTTTCCAATTAAGCTATTAGAGATCGAAAGAAGAATCTTTTTTTTAGAAATACACGCTATTTAAAGCCAGGTGTTATATTTATATTACGAGTAATTTAAAGTAATCTGTATTATCATCAGATTTATTTACCATCAATCAGTGTAGATATCATTCTACAATCCGTGAAAAATAGAAATAAACACTATCGATCAAGTTAACTCTTTAAACTACACAGAATAATTAAGGTTATTTCTGACTAGATGGAAAATAAATAAAAAAATGTATACTTAAATTTTGTTTAAAAAAAGATCTACTCTCTTTACACCACTGGGAATTTTTTCTTAATTTTTAATTTTTTTTGTGTCTGAAAAAAGATTCTTCTTTCATTCTCCCCAATGGATTAATTTGGAAAAGCATCAAACCGGCAATTCTAAGTTCTGTGGTTCGATTCCCTGCGGAGCGAAGAGAGTAGATCTTTTTTTATAGAAATTTTGTTCAGATAAAATTTAATTTAAAATATATAAAATAAATAAATAAAATAAAATTCCACTCTGAAGCGATCGATCAACTGTTTGCCTGAAGCAGGTTGACGCGTTACACAGAGACATAATGAACATCATGTACTACCAATGAGTTGAAATTACGTGATCATATTTGTAGAACCGTCTTTGGTATTAATTATTTATTGCTCGGAAAGAAAGTGTTACGCTCCTGGTAAAATGCTTTGCTTAGGGCTAGTAGCACTACTTTAGCTTCGCTTTTGCTCTAAAATACCTTGAGGCAGTCCCAACATCTGACAGTTGAGCAACTATGAGGCGATCACTTCCAAGTCTATTTATAATAGTGATCGATGGACAACCTGATAAAAGAGACAAAAAAAAAGTGAAAGCGTGTTTATTTATTATTTTTTGGCTGGTGCAATCAGCTAGTCACATTGTAAAATATTTTTTCTCTCTGGCAGTTTGAGAAGATATGATTCTTTTTTCGTTTGGGTTGTAAATCGGAAAGTTATAAATCTTGAACAATACCTGGCAATTAACAATTAACCATTTTCTCTATGTGTGCCTACTTTTAAGTCTCAGCTGCAAAAAGTCTGTGACTAGAAGGCAGTTATCCGAAAAGGATTAATCCGCTAAAGGCTTGCTGCTTTCACTGTCATAAAAGATCCAGGAAGATATTCTGTTGCGATGTTAAAATTATGATCGCATTTAATTTGTGCGGATTTTATGCTGCTTGACATTCTTGATATTAATTTTATTTATCTGAAATTAGATTTTTTTATTTTTATGCTAGAAATAAAATGCCAGAAAATCAGGAAAAAAATGAAAAAATGAGGGAATTATTATAAAAAGCACTTCAAGCATTATAGACGCCTTTTAAAATCAATATATAACTTTAATGACTTTTCTTTGAATAAATTAACCCATACGACTCACAAAAAGGTTTGGTTTCAATTAAAGACAACATTTCTCTGACATAATTTTTTTTTATTTAATTCAAAATAACTTCAAAAGGAAGAAAAACATTTTAAACTCGATCATTTTAATCACGAAAAACTTTTTTTTGACTAATAGCCAGTCTGAACTTATTTCTGAATTTGTCTGAATTATTTTGAAATATTTTAGGGCATATCTAAAAATATTTCGAGAAATTTTTGACAATTTTTGAAAATTTAATTTTTTTTTAAAGGATTAAAAAATTTTTAGTGTCATTTTAAAATATCTAAAGAACTTTGAAAAGCTTTATTATAAGAATCATACAATTTAAAAAGAGTTTGAAAGATTTCAAAGCATATTAAGGAGATTTAGAAAGAGAAAGATTAAAAAAAAATTAAGTTATTTTTTCAGATTTCGGAGGATTTTGATAACTTTGAAGGAATTGTAAAAGCTTTCATGGAACTTTACTAAATTTTTTAAGATTTCATGGTTTTCGCGAAATTATATAATTTAATATTTTTAACGAATTTATTCATAACAATCGAAAAGTTTTGTAGGATTTAACAAATCTTCATATCTATAAAGATATTTCAAAAGATTTTAAAAGAGTTTGAATGATTTTATAATATTTTAAAGAATTCCAAAAAATTCTCCATTGATTTTAATAATTTGAAGGGTATTCAGATAATTTTAATTCTTTCCTAATTCAAGAAATTTTAAAGAGCTTTAAAAACTTGCAAGGGATCACAAATTTCAGGTTTTTATTCAATTCCAAGGAATTTTCAAGAGCTTCAAAAAATTGCGAAGGATTTTAAAAGAGTTTTAACGTTTTAAAATATTTCAAGGCATTTTAAAAGATTCCAAGAAATTTTTAGTTCAGTAAAATAAATCAAAACATTTCATAAAATTAATAAATTTTATTTTTATAAATTTCAAGAAACTTTTAAGAGATTTAAAAAGTTTTGAAGAATTTAAAGGATTGTAATTAGTGTTATTTCAAGTCTTATACATCTATTAAAACACACGCGCATTAGTCACTTTTAGTTACTTTTTAGGTTAGAAATTAGTTACTTTGGGTCGCTTTAATAAAAATGTAATCTAGGCTCTGGCTGCGTACACGGAAAGTTGTGGGAGGTGAAGAAGCGAGGGGAACTTGAAATAAGTGAGCTTTCGAATAAGTGAGAGTTCAGTGTATCAATTAAAATAAAAAATTGTTTCATTCCATTTATAAAATATTAAATATTAATAATATTTAATATGAAAAATTTTTAATATGAAAAATGTCACAAGATTAGAATTTTGGCCTTTACTGTCGCTCTGGTTTGATTGAAGTGATGAAACTCAGCTTTCAAGAGACTTGAGAAAACAAAGCTTTTTTTGTTTGAATTTTGTCCAACTTTCTCAGAGATGCGTCGTTGGCCTCTCGAGAGATCATTATTAACACCGATAGTGTTTCGAGACTCGTAGCCAATACTTTTACTCACCACAATCAAGATTCCTGATCGGATTCTCTGTCTATACGTATACTCGGAGGACCCTCAAAGAAACGAGATCGTCGTGAACTTTGGTGTTTGCTGTAATTAAGTGACTTTTTTTACATGTACCTACATGCACATGCGCCACCTTCTTTGTCGTTCATCTTGGAAAACAAACTTGTTAATTGGGCCATTTATTTTACCAGAAGATATATATTCATTCTTTTCGTAAATTAAAAGCAACGAAAGGACACAGTTTCAAGCCAAAGAATCACGTCACTATTAAATTTTTTTTTAAATGCTGTATCTATTTTGGTATCATTTAGAAAAAATTATTTAAATCAGGCGCGGCGCACCTACAGGGAAGTGGTTTGTATCCTAATAAGACGTTAATTAAATCATTAAAATCTCCTCTTCCAATATTTTTACTCCATTTCAATAATTAAACGCTTATAAAGACCCTCCTCCCACTTCCTCACACTTCTCCTATTATTTCTTTCCGTCCTTGATCGCTCACATCTTATCCCTTCTCCTTATTCTCGCACCTCTGCTTCTCCCTTCTCTACTTCTTGTCTTCTTAATTCCTCTACTACGTGTCGTTTACTGTCATTTCTTCGTCCCTTATACTCACCCTTTATTCTATGCTAACCCTCTCCTCACTTTCCCTAACTTCCTCAATTTCCTTCCCTCTACATTCCTCAGTTACCGCTTTCCCTAATTTCCCTACTTTATATCCTCCCACTTTCCCTACATCGTTTTACCTTACTTAACCTATTTCCTCTATTATACTCACTCTTACTTCCCTACTACATCTCCGGCCATTTCCACCTCCCCTACTAATTTACTGCCGCCACTTCACCTAATATTCCTCCCTTTCTCTTCCTACGTCCCATCCTCCCACTTTGCTCACTTCTCCCACCTGTCTACTCTCATACCCGTTCTAACCCTCCCCACACATTCCCGAACGTACTCATCCCTACTTCCTCTACTTTGCCTCCCCCACTTTCCATTATTTCTATTCTCCGACTTCTCTTATATCGGTTGTCCGCAATTTCCCTCATTCTCCGCCCTTCACTTACCCTTAGTTTAATACTACGCCACCCTTCACTTTCCCTGACATCCCTACCTCTGTTGCCCATAGCTCCTCCCTTTTCCCCTACCATACTTACCCTAATTTTCCTACTTTCTAAGCTCCCACTTTCCTTTCGTTTTGTCTCTTTACTTAGATAATTATCCTAAACCTACTGATTTTCATTTTCTTAATACCTCTCCGGCCTCTTCCGTTTTGTTTAAACCCCTCGCTACCTCTCGCTTTTCCTACCTAGCCTACTACTTTCCTTCTCTTGGTTCACTAAATCTTTCCTTTCTACTCTCTCTACTTTACAGTCCCCTACTTTCCTCACTTTCCCCAAACTCACACCCCTACTAACCCTCCCCTAACTTTTCCAAATTTACTCAATCTTGCTTGCTCTCACTTCGTCTCACATTACCATGCTCCCTATCCACAACTCCCTTGACTTCCTCTATATTCGCTTCCCTCAATTAGCCCACTAATCCTCTCTTACTCAGCCATATTTCCCTATTACGCCATGTCCACTACCCCTACTTTCCTTTCTTCCTCTTTCCTTACTATTCTTTCTCCCAACTACGTGCTCCTCCTCACCTTCTCATATCCCTACAAACCCTTTCCGGACTTCCCTTAACATACCCAAACTCAATTCCTTTTACTGCTCCTGTCCCACTTTACCTAAATTCCATTCTCCGACTTGCTCTACATCCCTTTTCCGAATTTTCGCCAAATCCCCCCCCACGCCCCCCCCCCCCCCCCCCCCCCCCCCCCCACACTCCC
>JAAAKG020003503.1:0-21623 GCA_010014905.2 Druon quercuslanigerum | reverse complement strand
CGCGACCGTGTTTAGTAGCGAAGTACCAGGTCATGAGTACCTGTGGGATGGATGGTGGGCCATAATAATAATAATAAGAAGAAAACCAGTTATGGATTAAACTGGTTCAAGAAAAAAATAAGTACCCTTAAGTAGGGTAACTTCGGACATGTGGGGTAAATTCAAATTTTCCTAAATTGATTTTTTAAATTCCTGGGTTGTTTAACCAGAATCTAAAATCAGTTAAGGCTTGAACTGGTTCCTGATTGTTGAAACAGTTTCGATTTATTTACCCACATGTCCGCAATGACCCCGTTTGACAGTACTTATTATTACCTTTTTGTTAAGCAACAATTTTTCAATTAAATTTGACAATTATTGAAACAAATTTCGTTTGTTTAAACAATGGTTTCCCCTGTGAATCTTGAAAATTTACAATTTAAAAAAATTGGGCTAGTGTATGAAGAAAAAGTTGTTTTCAAAATTTTTTTATTAACTCTGACAGATTGATGCAAATTGTTAAAGAATTGGCTGAAATATCAACTAAAGGTCTGAAAAGCAAGTTTTTGTTTTAAAAAATGTCGAAAATTTAAAAAAAATACAAATAAATACAATCACCTAAATTTTTTATTGTATTTTTGTGTAGAAAAATTAAAAAATTAACAATAAAGTACAAGTTTCTCCAGCTCAAAATTTCTATAACTTATTAATAATATATTTTATTACTTTTTTTCGAAACTAGAAGGCATTACAAAAAACTACAAAACTACAGTTTTTCAAGTTGAATGTCTGATGTCATAAAACGACTGATTTTTACGTGAATTATTGTATAAAATTAAAAATCTTTACAAGAAAATATAAAAGTTCACAAACGTTAAAAAATCTAAAAAATGTACTAGAAATTATTCTGTAAATACTAGCAGTGTATTTTAGAAATGTGAAAATGTAAGAAAAAAAATTTAATTTTTACAAGCACTTTTAAAATCTACATCTATCAAAAGCAATTTTAAATACGCGATGTTGTTTATTTTTCAAAATAATTTTACGTTAGTTAATTCAGACAGAAGAATGTTTTTTAATAAAAATACTTATTTAAAAGTTTGAATTTAATAAATTACATTAATAGTAAAAATATTAAAAAAACAAAATTTTTAATTTAAAATTTGTATGATTTTCAAGTATCTATGAAGGTTTTAAGAAAATAAAAAAGATGTCTTAAGATTGCTGGAAAAATTTAAAAATATTTAAGAACACTAAAAAACTAATTTAGATTAATAAATAGAAATTGAATAGTTACTAATTTTGGAAAAATTCGAGGAAATTTAAGATATATTTAAATTTTATGGAAAGCTGTCAAAAATTAAAAAAGAAATGAAGATTTTTAAAGATTGAGCTAAAAAAATTTAGAAGCTTAAAAGAATTTAGAAAGTTTTAAAAATAATAAAAAAATTTTTCTATAAAACTAATAATAATTTTTCTTCTAAATAATTTAAAAAAAAAAATATTTAAAGCATATCCAAAATTTTTAAAAAACAGTCTGAAGCTTTTTACGGAAATTTTTTCCATCCTGGAACATTTTCTAAAAATTGTTGGAATTTTGTTTAAAAAATGGTTAAATGATTTTTTTTAAATTTCATTGAAATATTTTTGGATATTTAAAAACAACTTTTAAATTATAAATAAATTTTCTTAACCTAAATTAATTAAAATGATATAATTTTGAAACTTATGAATATTTTAAATAATTCTTCAATTTACAATATAAAAAATTATTGCGTGAATTACTTATTTTTGAAATGTATAAAATTTTCAATGTATAAAAGACAAAAAAAATTAATTTTGGTGCTTAGGGGCTTTTAATTCTATTTTAAAGACATCACTTATTGAGTTTTGAATTTACACATTTTTACGGTTTTAATTTTAAAGAATCCAAATTCAAAAGAATTTTGCTGTGAGTGTTTTCATTTGCAATTAAGTTTTTATTGCTTCATATTCAAAAATTTTCGCTTCAAGAGTTCGAATTTTTTAATTTTAGATTTTTGTTACTTAATAACGATTATTTATTATCTTCTTTATATATTCCATCATTCGTTTTTTTTTATTTAAAAAAAATGTAACACACTTAGCAAATTTTTTTGCCGAATTAACCTAATACTTAATTTAAAAAACGATTAGGTTGAAACAAACAAAAATATGGTTGGGACAACCAAACATTTTTTGACCATATAATTTATTACTTTGCTGTACATACTTACATGTTATCAATAATCACAATAGCAATATTATTTATAAGCTTCTTGTCATAATATCCTTTTTCATTAATATATTTTAAAACATTTTATTTTATATAATATTTTACGATGAGAGGAATATATATTTAAATAGGGACAGCTATTTAACTTTCGAATTCCAAGCGTCTGGTCGCATACTTGTCCCTAAATTATGTTCTCATAAACTCAATGGAATATATCTGTGTCCTGGCTTTTGGTGCAAGGTTGCCACGTATACGGCGAAGAATAGAATTGTTAATGGGCATTAATGATCAACATACTATACCACTAACATATTGCCCTAATTATTACTAATTAGAAGCTTGCAATTTGTCACACAATCACTCTAAATTAATGACATCCTTCAGAAATAAATGCAATCGAAGTCCGTAATGTTTATAAACGAAAATAAATTTTTGTAGTTTAGGAAATTTATTGAAAATTTCTTGTCATTAATTACTCGTTCTCGATGTTAGACAAAAAAAAAGAAGTTTTAAATTGATTTTTTAAATTAATTTTGTTTGAAAAAAAGATCTTCGCCCCACTGGGAACCGAACCACAGACGTTCCGATTGCCCGTTATGTGCTTTTCCGTTAAGCTACCAGAGAGATCGAAAAAAGAATCCTTTTTTAGAAATACACGCTATCTCAAGCCTAGTGGTATATTTATTATACGAGTAATTTAAAGGAATCTGAATTATCATCAGAGACAGTTACCATCGTTGAATGTATATATTGTTTCACAATCCGTGAAATTATGAATCAAAACTATAGAAGTTCAATCTTCAAATAGAAGAAAAATACTGAACGTTATTTCAGACTAGATGGAGACATCAAATACCAATTTTTTTAATTAAATTTTTTCTAAAAAAAAAATTTTCTTCTTCACTCTGTTCACTCTGATGATAATACAGGTTCCTTGAAAATTTGTAACTAAATATCCTTATTGGACAAATTGTCTTCTGTCCGCCCACGAACTCATGAAAATTTACAACAAATTTTAATTTTGATCAAAATTCCAGTTCACCGATTTTCTTTGAATAAATAATTCTACTCGAAGTCGGATAATACCAAAAAGCTTTAACACAATACCCTTATTCAAACAAATTTTTAATAAATCCTCGAAAGTTTTATTTAGCATACTTTAGGATTATATTTTCTAAAATTTTATCAACAATTATTATTAATTTTTAATAAATAATCAGGAATGAGATTAAAAGTTGTAATAATAAAAAGCAGCTTTTCTGCTGAAAATAATTGGCAAAGTCTCTACAGTTGCCTACGCGTTAATTACATTTTTCTAAAAGCGTCCTTTACTTTTTTTCATTTTTTTCCTTAATTTTCTCATCGGTCTTTTTCTTGCTTATTTAATGTTCTCGTCCTGTCATAATTATAACATGTCTCGTACCACAACAAGGTAATTTAAACGCTAACTTTAACTTTTCAATTTCAAATATTTTTTTAAATTGCTTATATCTAGGAATGCTATAATACAGGTTATTTAAAAAAACTAAAAAAATTCACACATTTAAACCTGCTCGTCTTCTTGTAAATTTTTCTTTGGCAATTTAAAATAAAACAAGTAAATTATTTTTAAAAAATTCTAAACATAACACTAAATCTTCTTTTAAAGATATCGTATTAGTTAGTTTATAAAAATCTATTTATTAATTTTGAATGTTACATAATACTTTATTATATAATAGATACCCAAAAATATTTTGTATCATCTTTAAAAATTTCATAATCACAATTTTCAGATTTAAAAGCTCACATTCAAAATTTTTGCTCACGTTTCTAATTTATCAATGCTCATTTGCGAAGGTTACAAATTTCTGCGCTTATAATTCTGTTATGTCACTGTTGCTAAGAAGATAAAAATAATTTAAAATTTACAGTTATGAATGCTTCTTTTTGATTATCAAAATTTTTACGAGCATTACATTTCAACTAATTCAGTTTTCATTTTTGTAAAATATGTAGTGTCTAATTTTCGAAGTTGAATAAAGGAGAAAAATTGTACTGTTTTTGAATTAGGGGTTCTTTTTTTAATTAAAATAAATAATAGATTATTTCTTGTTAATACCATTAATCAAAAACATCGATTTATAATTATAACTATTTTGATATCGATTTAAAAAAATTAGTTTTCACTGAAGTAACAGTTCTTTAAGTGTTTTTTAAGTTAACAAAATTAAAAAAAAGGAAAAAACACGAGTTTAGAAAGAAGTTATTCAGGTTCGCAATTGCAATTTAAAGAATATTTAGGAAATTAACATTTAAATTCAGAGTGTTTTAGATTGACAAATTAAAAATTCAGAAATTTAATGACTGTACTAACATTTAAAAAATCAAGCCTTACAAACTGAATAATTTATGCCTTGGGAATGAAACTGCTTTGAAATCAATTATTTAAAACTGCGCAATTTTCAACCATAAAATGAAGATAAAAATGTTCAAAAATAAAGAACGAACCTTTTTCCGAGTTCCGAATTTTTTCTTTAAATTTACTCCTTTTATCTTAAGAAAAATATGAAAATTATAGAATGTTTTCTTCTTCATCTAAATGAAAATATGAGGAATACAAAAGGTCCTTATTAGAATTAAGAAATAAATTTTTGAAAAATCTTCCTTTTGCCAATTCGGAAACAAATCAAAATCTCTTTAAATTGATAATTACATTTCTATTTTCCGTTTAGAAAATGATTACTAAAAGAAAAATTCTTTTCTTTAATATTGTAAATAAAGTATATGCGCTTCAAATCTCTTAAAATTAAACAAAACCTTCTCCAATTACAAAAAAGAATTACCTTAAATTAAATTTATCAATTAAACTTTTTATTAAAGTTATCTGAAAAATTGTTTAATTCAATATGAATGTTTAAAATGATTTTAAATATTAGAATATTTAATACAATCCTTAAATGTTGGTTATTTTTTAAAATAATTTTACGTTAGTTAATTCAGACAGAAGAATGTATTTAAATAAAAATACTTATTTAAAAGTGTTTATATAATAAATTATATTAATAAAGGTTAGAAACGCAATTAATTTCAGTTCCGTATTGAATCAAGAGTGGTTTTCTTTAAAATAATATCAAACATATTAAAAAAACAAAATTTTTGAAGATTTCAATATAAAATTTTCATCCTTTTTAAGGATCTATGATGGTTTTAAGAAAATAAAAAAGATGTCTGAAGATTGCTGGGAAAAGATGAAAATATTTAAGAACACTAAAAACCGAATTTGGATTAATAAATAAAAATTGAATAGTTACTCATTTCGGAAAAATTCAAGGAAATTTAAGATATATGTATTTAGAAATTATGGAAAGCTGTCCAAAAATTAAAAAAGAAATCTAAGTTTTTGAAGACTTCGATCAAAAAATTTAGAAGCTTAAAAGAATTGAGAAAGGTTTAACAATAATAAAAAAATTTACCTATAGAAATAATAATAATTTTTCTTCTAAATAAATTCGAAAAAAATATTCAAGAGATTTCTTAAATGTTTAAAAAAGAGTCTACATCTTTTTACGGAAATTTTTCCATCTTGGAGCATTTTCTAAAAATTGTTCGAAAGTAGTTTGAAAAATTGTTAAATGATTCTTTCCTTAATTTCATAGGACCATTTTTATATATTTTAAAACAAATTTTAATTTATAAATTATTTTTTTTAACCTAAAATAATTTAACATAATATAATTTTGAAACTTGTGAATATTTTAAATAATTCTTCAATTTACTACAGTTACAGTTCTTTAAGCGTTTTTTAGTTAACAAAAATAAAAACAGGAAAAAAACACGAGTTTAGAAAAAAGTTATTCAGGTTCAAAATTTCAATTTACAGAATATTTAGAAAAATAACTTTTAAATTCAGAATATTTTAGATTGAACAATTAAAAATTCAGAAATTGGAAAGCTGTATTAAAATTTAAAAATTCAAGCCTTAAAAACTAAATAATTTGAAACATGCCTTGGAAAATAAACTGCTTTAAAATCAAGTATTCGAAACTGCGCAATTTTCAACCTGAAAATGATAATAAAAGTGTTCACAAATAAAGAACGAACCTTTTTCCGAATTCCGATTTTTTTTTAAATCCACTCCTTCTATCTTAAGAAACATGTGAAAATTATAGAGTCCTTATTAGAATTAAGAAATGAATTTTCAAAAAGCCTCCTTTTGCCAATTCAGAAACGAGTTAAATGCCAAAACTTCTTTTCTTTACATTGATAAAAACATTGCTACTTTCTGTTTAGCAAATAATTAATAATATAAAAATTCTTTTCTTTAATATTGAAAATAAAACAAACCCTTCTCCAATTAAAAAAAAAAGAATTACTCCCTTACATTTCAATAAAAAGAGTAAGCATATAGTTATAAGTCATTTGAAAGCCCTTCAATATAATTTTAATTAAGCTTTTTATTAAAGTTGTCTAAAAAATTGTTTGAAATACTTTGCATGTTTTTTTTTTCAATTATTAGAATATTTAATACAATCCTTAAATCTAGACAAATTCGCTAGGAATCGCTGAAAAATTTCCCTTTATTTAATTTTCATTCCAAAGTTCACTAAAAATCACTTGCAATGTTTCGAAATCTCTTAAAAGTCGGTGAAATTTTTAAGGATTAGTTTAATTATTTCGAAACCCCACAAAAACCATTTAAAGACCTAAAACCCGCAGATTTACCTCTAAAATAATTAAAGTCCTTTGAAATTCCTTAGAACCTCCTGATATGTTTTAAAAATCTTTGTAAAATTCCATAAAATTGTTATTAAATATGACAATCAAAGTTCTTTAAAAAAAATGGTCTAAATATAAATCTTTAATCCCTATCAATCTTTGAATTCCTTTGATCTTGCGAAATTTCTTGATATATCTTAAAATCTTATATATCTTATTATATATCTTAATTACTTTTCGTAAGTTCACCAGAAATATCTTGAAGTATTTGGAAATCCTAGAAAATTTTTTTAAATCCCTTGACATTTAAAAATTGTTTTGAAATTCTTTGGAAATCTTAACAATTCCGGAAATATTTGAAAATCTTTCAAATTCTCGAAACTTTAACTTTAAATCTTATAATACTTCTAGAAGCCTCAGAATCCGTAAAAGTTTCTTAAATTTCGTTAAAATCCTTTGCAATCTCTTAAAACCTCCTGATCTGTTTGGAAATCTCAGTTAAGTAAATAAATATGTCATTCTTATTTACTTTCTCTATTTTTTGCAACATTTTTTCATTATTTTTAACATTTTTTATTTCAACACTGTTTTTCATATACTGATTTTTTACATTAATTTTTCTAGAATCGCAAAATAACAATAGGGATTACAAGGTATTGTAAAAGATTGCAAGGAACTGTATAAATTTGCATAATATTGCAGAAAGTGTGTAGGGGAGTGTGAGGCTAAATCGACAGTGGAGCTAATTCGACACTTGATTCTTTGAAAAAAAATATAAACCATGTGAACTTGTTTTGTTTTTTGTACAGAAACATTTTTAATATTCATTTTTTTTATTGGGTCTCATATCGTGAATATTTGATGTAAACCGACGAAGCCCAATTTTACATCAAACTAATACTTTCTCATTATAGGATAAAAATCTAACAAAAAATTTATTTGACGACGTATAAGTTATTGTTGGATCGAGATTTAGTTGGCTACAATAATAAAAATTTAAAAAAAATGTGTAGCCCGAAGATTTTCTGCACGACAGATTTTCTGTCACTTTACTTTTTTTCTAATAAATACACAAACAAAGCATCGTAATTTAAAATCGCCAAACACATTTTGTAGCCAACTAAAGGCTCTATTCAACCAAACCTAATACGTTGTCAAACAAAAATTAAAAAAATTAAAAAACATCTTTAAAAAAAGTTTCGGTTTAGCCCCAATCTCCCCTACACATTATTTCAGCAGTAATTAATTCCTTCGATGATTACGAACAACTTCGAGATATCAAATTTTGGAAGTAAATAACCTTGAGACGTGAAAAATGGTTTTTTTATCGAATAATCTCCCTAAGGTTGTCTTTCTGGCAAAGAAGCTGAATTGAACACTTATCTCGAGACATGTTTTGAATAAAAAATAAGATTCGAGGGTATGTCCAGATTTTAAAATTGATTTGGTCCCTCATCACATGTTGTTTTTTAAAGAAACATCCATAGTTGAAGGACAGTATGTATATATACATGCGCGTGTGTTTGTAAAAGGGTGCTCCCAAGGGTGGTCAGGTCAAAAATGCAAGGGCTGAAAACGAGGGAAGGACAACATGAGTTGAATACTTATAATGTATTTATGTGTAGCCTTTTCGAATAGTAACACACGAGATCAGCAAGAGCGTACACGGAAAAAATTGAATGTCATAAACCTTGTTTGCACACCCGAATTCCCGGCGTGTCTACCATTTTACATTTTTGCATGTAGGTGTAGTAAAAATAAAAATTTCGTTTAGGGTCTCTAAGTCGACCTTTTTGAATTTAATTCTAGGAAAATAGTGTATTTTAATTTTATTAAGGATTTTTTTTGAGAGAATGATTGACTTCAAAGTACGTACTTATCATAAAAAATTAACTTGGAGTGGATTATTAATTTGCAATTAATATATAATATAATTGGTTTAAAGTCATTCTTCTTGTTTGCAAATTCGTATTTTTGTCCTTCTGATAAAATACCATAAAGGGTACCAGTTAAAAAAAAAGTCCAAATTTTTTGAGATAGGTGGGGTTGAACGCGAAGAAAATGACCACAAGCGAATCTAATGCCCAACTCGAAACTTGAAGATGAAGTTCAGATTTTCAATAAAATGTGATCAGCATAATCACTGATAACACTAAAAATACTGACAAGACCAGTTTAGCTAATCAGGGAAAAATGGTGCTGTACTGGTAATTAATGGGCATGCCCAAATAATGAAAATTCCCTGGTAATGTAAATGCTGTTCGAAATATTGAATGTAGAAGATAGTATAGTCAATGAATTATAAAAGGAAAACCAGTCCAGCCTCTAAAGGCAACGTTTTGGGACTGCCCTCTCAGTGTGAAGATTTTCGAAACTAATTTACTAGCCCAGCTTATTAAGAGAAGATTATAGATCAGTTCAAACAACAAAGGCAAGACACTTTGGTAATCCAGGTAAAAGAGAAAACACTATCGATCAGTTAAACCAACAAAGGCAAGACACATTAATAGTTCAGTTAGTAAAGACAAGTCAATAGATCAGTCCAACCAACAAAGGCACAAACGCTTTGGTAGTCCAGCTAGTTGAGGCAAGGCAAGTCTTGCGTTTGTTGATTAGACAGATCTATAGTCTTGCGTTAACTATCTGGACTTATAAAATGTCTCGTTTGTTGGTTGAATTGATCTATAGTGTTACCTGAAGTAGCTAGGCTAATAACGTTTCTTGCCTTCGTTGGTTAGATGGGATAGTCTAGGGGTTTCTTGTAGCTGGACTACCAAAGTGTCTTGCCCCGGTTGATTGGAGAGATCGATAGTCTTATTTTCACAGGCTGGACTACTAAAGTAACTTGCCTTTGTTGGCTGGACTGATAAACAGTCCTGTCTTAACTGGCTGGGCTATTAACGTGTATTGCCCTTGTTGGTTAGACTGGTCGACAGTCTTGTGTCTTCTAGCTGTATTACCATAGTGTCTTGCTTCTGTTGATTAGACAGATCGATAGTCTTGTCTCAACTAGCTGGCCTACCAAAATATCTTGCCATTATTGGTTGGACTGATGGTTGGATCATTAAAGTGTCTAGCCTTTGTTGGTTGGACTGGTCAATAGTCTTGTACCTTTAAGTTGAATAACCCAAGTGTCTTGCCTTTGTTGGTTGGACTGATAGCAGTCTTGTCTTAACTGGCTGTACTACTAACATGTCTTGCCATTTTTTTTCGACTGATTTTTTTCGTCTTGTCTTTTTCAGCTGGACTACCAAATTGTCTTGCCTTTGATGGTTGGACTGATCTATAGTCTTGAATTAACTAACTGGATTATTAAAGTGTCTTGCCTTTGTTTGTGGCACTGGTCGATAGTCTTGTCTCTTTTAGCTCGATTATTAAGGTGTCTTGCCTTAGTTGGTCAAACTAATAAACGGTCTTCTCTTAACTGGCTAGACTACTTAGAAATCTTGCCTTTTTTTGTTGGAATTTCATTTAATACATCATTATTGGTTAAATGCTTACTTTTTTCTAGAAATTTGTCAATTGGTGGAAAATTGTATTATTTTTTACCAAATTGAAGTCTTGATTGACAATTTCACCAATTTGCATCAAATTCAACAATTTGTTTGAAAATTTGTCTCCTGTTTGACTGAAAAATCTTTCTTAATTCAAAATTTAACTCTATTGCTAGAATTATCATACGTTTTACTATAAATCCAACTGTTTTCTTGCAAATTAATCTACTTTGTTAGAAGATTTACCTATTTTACTAAAATGCATCTTGTTTGGTTGAATTTTCCTGTTATTTAATTTAAATTATTTATTTGTGTGTGGAAAATTAACTATTAGAGCTTTCTCTGAATTTTATCAGAATTTAATTAAAGTAGATGCACTGGTAATCACCAGTGTATTAGTTATCGTAAGATGGCCCAGTATTTTTCTTATAACAAGACTCGCACTTGTAAAGTGTGATACAAATTTTGATTTTAGGTAAATATAAATATCCCTTCATCAAAATAGTATTCCTTTCTTGTTTTAATACTTTTTACGTGCCTGGCGATAACTAACGCATTTGCATAATTTGAATTTTAATCGTGAATAACAATTGACACCAATCGAATATCATGCTAAGTGATCAAAATTGTGTTTTTCTATATCTGCTTCAATCGGTTAAGCCCTTTGTGTTAGTGCATTTACCTAATTACATTTTTGGCTCAGATTTTTATTAGTTTAAAACTGAATCAACTGGTTTAAAATTATTCTGCTTTACTAAAAATTATTCCATTTTTTCAAAATGTATCCTTTTTGAAATAAAAATTCAACTACTTGGTTGATAGTTGAACTACTATGTAACAAACTTATTTTTAAATTTAAATATATTGTGGAAAATGCTTTCTTGAACATTTATGATTTTTGGTTCGGAATTTAGCTAATTGGTTAAAAAATAAACTAATTTCTTAAAAGTGATGTTTTTTCTGAAATATGCATCTCGTTCATTGCAAATGTAACTATTTAGTTAAAAATTAACTTTGTAACAAAAAATGTTACTATTCCAGTTTTTCATCTAAATAAGTAAGTTTTCAATCAAAAGAGATGAATTATGAATCAAAAATATAAAATTTGGATTTTCAAAACATAAATTTTCGACGAAAAGCCTTGAACTTTTGACCCGAGATTATAAATTTTCAACAATTTAATTAATTTTTACCTTTAAAGTTCAATTTTGGTTTGAAATAGGAAACTGTAGCCCCAAAGCAGAAATGCTTAACAATACAGTTAAATTTAAAAAAAAAGATGTCTTTTCAACAAAGATGTTTTATTTAAAAAATTAATAAGATTTTAGGTCTCATGATAAAATTTATGAAAAGATTAGCACAAATATGAACTGTCAATTAAAATAATAATAGAGGACTTTTTAATTAAAAAGAATTAACTGTTGTGTTTTTGGACAAAATAAATTAATTTTAGAACCAAAAAGACAAATCTGCATGGAGCAAAGGGCAAATTTTGTACTAATAATCTAATATTTAATGAAACAATTACATTTTTAACCAAAGACGCACTTTCTTCAACAAAAAAATGAATATATTACAAAGTAGTTCAACTCTTAAGCAATTCGTTTAATTTTCAAGAAAATAATTGATTTTACAACTAAAAGATATGATTTTTAAATTAAGAGAGTAATAGTTGACTTTTCGAATGATAAATGTTTTTTAGAAAATCTTACATTTTAAAAATTTTATTGTTTAAATATTTTCTGCAAATATTCTTACAGAATTATTATTTCTGTCTGATAAATATGAACCCAGATAAAAGTTATACAAATATGGTTATTTTTTTAATATTTGAATTTTCAATTAACAATATCTATAAAAATTCTGCAAAACTTCTTTTCATGAATATTTAGTACTCCAAACTACACAATAACCTAAAATATATAAAAAAACTGAACACACCATTGTTGGTTCAAACAAAAATTTGCTTCCTTTCCATTCATTTTGAAACTATACATAAACTAGAAATAAATGGTCGCAGTAAGTAACTAGATAACTAATAAAATGGGCATTTTTTTAAAAAAGCGAGAAAATCTTCTGTAAAATCGAAATAACTTTTTTAAGATAAAAAAGTGTCTACTCTTGAGCCTAACATTTTTTTAATAAAGGCCAAAAGGCCAAAAAACTTTCTTAAAAAAAAGTTGTCCTGGTCCATAGAATCTACAATTCAATCAGGCTTCACTGCGGATTGAGATGAAATATTCAATTTTCAGTTTAAAAATAAAATTACGCTTCCGAGATATTTTGATGTAAAATTTTTATCAATTCTATGAAAATCCAAGAAAAATGTTGAGATTAAATTTTAATGGATTTTAAAAATTGATTTTGGAAAGCGATTAAAAAGTAATTTGCAATTTTTCGAGTATCTGAAAGTTTTCTTCTGTGAAATAAAAATTTGGAATAAGAATAAAAAAGTATAAATTAAATTTTTTTTTTGTTTCGAGAAAATTAAATCTGAAGATTACATTCAGAGAGTATGAGAGACATTTTGTCCTATATATCCGAAAAAAATTAAATATATATTTTTTGTCCATGAATGCTAATAATTTAAAAATATATCATTATTAGAAGGTTAAAAAAATCATGATATAAATGATAGTTAATAATGCATAAATAATAATACTTTAAAATAAATTTAATAAAATTGTATCAAAATATGATAGTTTGAAAAATCCCTTTACAATTTTTCTACAAAGAACTTAAATTTTCGACCAAAAATATACATTTGCAACAAAAAAAAGTTATTTTTTACTTATATAGTTGAATTTATTACAAAAAAAGTTGAATTTTCAACAGAAAATTAAATTATTAAACCAAGAAGGAGGACTTTTTAACCAAAATGTTGAATTTCAAACAAAATAATAACATTTTCAGTATTTGAAAATAATAAAATTTTTGAAAAGGTGAATTCTGAAACAAAAATATAATAGTTAACTTTTTAAAAGACAAATTTTCTATAAAAAAGAATGAATTTTCAACCCGAAAGTATGATTTTTCAACATAACAAAATAATGAAATTTTCAATTTATTAATATAATTTTTGAAAATATTAACGAAAAGACAAATCGTAAACTAAGAACATAATAATAGACTTTTAATTTTAAAAAATATTTGCATTATTAACTAAAAAGTATGAATTCTAAAAACAAAGACACACACTAACTAGTAAGATACATTTTTGAGTCAAAAAGAAAAAGCAATGAAGAAAAATTTACATTTAATAATTTTTTACAAAACACGTCAATTTTCATCCCGAAAATATCAATTTTTAGCAAAAGGTATTTTTAACTATACAGGGGAACTTATTGCTAAAATAGTTGAATATTCAACAGAAAATTAAATTTTTTAACCAAAACGTAAAAAAATAAAGTTCTCGAAAGATTACCAAAAAGATGAATTAAAAACTAAAAATATAATAGATGAATTTCTAAAATACAAAAACTTTACAAAAAAAATTGAATTTTTCTACCAACATTATGAATTTACAACAAAAAAGTTAATTTTTAACCATATTGTCAAGTTTATTACTACAATACTTGAATTTTCAACAAATAAGGTCTATTTTTCACCAAAAATGATTAATTTCTATTATAGCTCTTGAATTTTAAACAAAATAATTACATTTTGCATCAAATAATAACATTTTTGAAAAGATTAGGGAAAAGGCAAATTTTCAACTAAAATGTAGAATTAGATTTTTCCAAAGACCAATTTTCTACAAAACACTTGAATTTTTAAACAAAACATACGAATTTTTAATAAAAAAATTTGAAATTTGAACCGAAAAGGATAAGTTTTTAACAAAATCGTTGAATTTAAAAAGGAAAATAAAATTTTCAATTCAAAAAGAAGTTCTGAAAAGAGCGACAGGAGAATAAATTCTTCATTAAAACACTATATTTTTTAAAAGTCAAATTTTCTACGAAACTTTCAGATTTTCTAGCCGAAAATAATATTTTTTTAAGAAATAAGTTAATTTTATTAATATTGTTAAATTTATTCCCAAATAGTTGAATTTTCAGACAAAAGATACAAATTTCTAATAAAAAAATTGAATCTTGAACCAGAATGGATCACGTTTCTACAAAATTGTTAAATTATTGTATCAAATAATTAAACTTTAATTCAAATAATACAATGTTTGAAAAGATTAACACACAGATAAATTGTCAACTAATAAATAATTGTGGATTTTACAACCAAATTGTTGAATTAAAAAAAAAGTTTATTTAAATACTAAATTTTTTGAAAAGAATAACCCAAAAGAATAAATTTTCAACAAAGAAGTTAATTTTTAACTATATTTTAAAATTTATTTTCAAAATAGTTGAATTTGCAACCGAACAGTTAAAATTTAAATCATAAGGCATGAATTAATTAACAAATATTTTTAAGTTTTAAGAAAATGATAACATTTTCTATCAAATAATAAAATTTTTAAAAGCATGAATCGTGAATCCAAAATAAAATAGTTAACTATTCAATTAAATATAATTCACGTTTAATGAGAAATATTTGGATTTTATTTTTGGTCTCTATAAAATGACGGACAAGTGCAGAATAATTGAGTATCTCTGATAAATTCTCATTATTATCATTATTATATTATTATTATTATTATTGTTATTATTGTTGAAAAGTCTTCTACATTTCGACATGAAAGTTTCCCCTATTTTTCTCATTTCACAATCAGGTCTCTGTCAAATAAAAATTTCCATATAGTCTCCCTGGACAGTCACATCAAACTGCACCCGCCTTTAAAATTTTTTTGATAGCGGCGAATCAAAAAGTCATTTATATTCGCCTTTAAATTAGTTTTTAGTATGCATTAGAAATTCGATGAATTTTCTTTCAAAAAAATTAAAATTAAAATTTAAGATCAATTTTTTAAAGATCTAAGTGAAATCTACTTTCTTAAGAATCATTTTATACATTAAATTCAAAGCAGGAAAAAGTTAAGAAAAATAAAATTAATAATAAAAAGGACATGAAAATAAAAAATAATAATAGAAAAGAGGAAAAAAAAGAAAGAAAGAGTCAACTAGATACAACCAGTAAATGAATTCTAGCTATAAATCAATTATTTCTACTAAAAAAATAGTAGGTTTTAAAACAGTTAAGGTTATTTTAAAAATTTTCAGAAATTTTAAATAACTGTCGATAATTTAGAGTGATTTCCAAATATTTTAAAGATTTTAGAAAATTTTTAGAATTCCAAAGAATTTTTAAGATATTTAAGAACATTCAAAAGATTTAACAAATTTTCGTAGAGTCAGAATATTTTAAGGTATTTGTAAAAATTCTGAGTAATGTTGAATAAATTTTAATGATTTGAAGGAAATAAAGAGGTTTTAAAAGATTTTAGGAAATTTGGAAGATTCTAAGCAAGTTTCAAAATATTGAAAAAGTTTTAAAAACATTCATAAGTTTGAAAATATTCGCGGGTATTTAAAAAAATTCAATGACATTGTTTAAAAATTTCAAAAATTTGAAGAAATTAAAAAAAATTAAAATTTTAAGATATTTTAAAATTTCTCAAAGAGATTTTTTCAGTTATTTAAAATGTTTTAAAAGATTTTGAAAAGTTTCATGGGATTGAAAATATTTAAAGATATTTTTTTAAAATCCAAGATAATTTGAATGGATTTCAATTATTTCAAGGAAATAAAAAGAATTTGAATTATTTTAATGAATTTTAAAAAGTCCTAAAGAATTTTCAAGATATTGAAAAGGTTTCAATGGATTTAAAATGTTTTAAAATTAAAAAATTCCAAGTAGTTTTAAATAGATCTTACTATTTTGGAGGAAATAAAAAGTATTTTAAAGATTTTAGGAAATTAAAAAAATTCCGCAGAATATTCAAGACATTCAAAAAATGCCATGTGTTTAAAAATATTTAATAGTATTTTTAAACATTCCAAGAAATTTTGAATAAATTTTGACAGCTTGAAGAAATTTAAAAAAATTTACAGATATTAGCAAAATAAAAAATTCTAAACGTTTTTCAAGGTATTCAAAATAATTTAGAAGATTTCAAAAAATTTCAAAGGCTATTTTAAAAAAATTCAATAAATTTTGAATGGATTTCAATAATATAAAGAAACTAAAAAAGGATTTTTTAAATTTCACGGAATTTTGAAAAATTCTAATGAATTTTGTAGATATTCAAAATTTTTTTTAAATATTAGTTAAAAAGATTTAAGGCTTTTTTAAAAAATTCAAGAAATTTTAAATAACTTTCGAAATTTTAGAGAGATTTTCAAATACTTTAAAGATTTTACAAAATTTTCAGAATTCAAAAGAATTTTTAAGATATTTAAGAACTTTAAAAAAATTTAAAACATTTTCTTAGAGTCAGAATATTTGAATGTATTTTAAAAAATACTAAGTAATTTTGAATAAATTTTAATAGTTTAAAGGAAATAAAAAGGATTTAAAACATTTTAGGAAATTTGGAAGATTCTAAGCAAGTTTCAAAATATTTAAAAAGTTTTTTAAACATTCATAGGTTTGAAAATTTCAGCAGGTATTTTAAAAACATTCAAACAAGTTTTTGAAAAATTTCAAAAATTTGAAGATATTAAAAAATCAAAATTTTAAGATATTTTAAATTTTCTCAAAGAAATTTTTTTAAAAAATTTAAAGTGTTTTAAAAGATTTAAAAAAATGTCATGGGATTGAAAATATTTAAAGATATTTTTTTAAAATCCAAGAAAATTTGAATAGATTTCAATTCTTTAAAGGAAATCAGAAGAATTTTAATTATTTTAGGGTATTTTGAAAAATCCTAAAGAATTTTCAAGATATTGAAAAGGTTTCAAAGGATTTAAAATGTTTTCAAATTGAAAAATTCCAAGTTGTTTTAAACAGATCTTACTATTTTGAAGGAAATAAAAAGTATTTTAAAGATTTTAAGGAATTAAAAAAATTTCGCAGAATATTCGAGACATTGAAAGAATTTCAAAAAATGCCATGTGTTTAAAAATATTTAATAGTATTTTTAAACATTCCAATAAATTTTGAATGAGTTTCGATATCTTGAAGAAATTTTTAAAAAATTTACAGATTTTAGAAAATTAAAAAATTCTAAAGTTTTTTCAAGATATTCAAAATAATTTAAAAGATTTCAAAAGATTTCAAAGGTTATTTTGAAAAAATTCAATAAATTTTAAATAGATTTCAATAATATAAAGAAACTAAAAAGGATTTTTAAAATTTCAGGGCATTTTTAAAAACTCTAATGAATTTTGTAGATGTTCAACAAAAAATTTTTATTTTATGAGTTTAAAATATTTAAGGCTTTTTTAAAAAATTCAAGAAATTTTAAATAACTTTCTATATTTTAGAGAGATTTCCAAATATCTTGAAGATTTTAGAAAATTTCTAGAATTAAAAAGAGTTTTAAAGATATTTAAGATCTTTTAAAATATTTAAAACATTTTCTTTGAGTCAGAATATTTGAATGTATTTTAAAAAATTCTGAGTAATTTTGAATAAATTTAAATAGTTTAAAGGAAATAAAAAGGATTTAAAAGATTTTAGGAAATTTGTAAGATTCTAAGCAAGTTTCATAATGCTTAAAAGGTGTTTAAAAAATTCATAAGTTTGAAAATATTCGCGAGTATTTTAAAAATTCAAAGAAATTTTTTTAACATTTTAAAAATTTGAAGAAATTAAAAAAATTAAAATTTTAAGATATTTTAAAATTTCGCAAAGAGATTTTCAAGATATTGAAAAGGTTTCAGTAGATTTAAAAAGTTTTCAAATTAAAAATTCCAAGGAGTTTTAAACAGATCTCACTATTTTGAAGAAAATAAAAAGTATTTTAAAGATTTTAAGGAATTAAACAAATTCCGCAGAATATTCGAGACATTCAAAAAATTTCAAAAAATGCCATGTGTTTAAAAATATTTAATAGTATTTTTAAATATTCCAAGAAATGTTGAATTAATTTCGATAGCTTAAAGAAATTTAAAAAAAAGTACAGATTCTAGAAAAATAAAATATTCTAAAAGTTCTTCAAGATATTCAAATTAATTTAAAAGATTTCAAAAAATTCGAAAGGCTATTTTAAAAAAATGCAATAAATTTTGAATAGATTTTAATAATATAAAGAAACTAAAAAGGATTTTTAAAATTTCAGGGAATTTTTAAAAATTCTAATGAATTTTGTAGATATTCAAACAACTTTTTAATTTTTATGAGTTCAAAATATTTAAGGCTTTTTAAAAAATTTAAGAAATTTTAAATAACTTTCGATATTTTAGAGAGATTTCCAAATATTTTAAAGATTTTAGAAAATTTTCAGAATTCAAAAGAATTTTTACGATATTTAAGAACTTTTAAAAGTTTTAAAAAATTTTTTCAGGGTCAGAATATTTGAATGTATGTTAAAAAATTATGAGTTTTATAACACCATTAAGCCGTTTTCCTTTCGGGGTAGGCGTGACTCACTCGGTAGGGAGGGGAGTAGTGCGAGGAGGGGGTTAATTTTGAATAAATTTTAATAGCTTAAAGGAAATAAAAAGGATTTAAAACATCTTAGGAAATTTGGAAGATTCTAAGCAAGTTTCAAAATATTTAAAAAGTTTTTAAAAAATCCATAATTTTAAAAGTATTCGCAAGTATTTTATACAAAATGAAAAAATTGTTTTAAAAATTTCAAAAATTTGAAGATATTAAAAAAAACAATTTTTAGTATTTTAAATTTTCTCAAAGAATTTTTTTCAGATATTTAAAATGTTTTAAAAGATTCAAAAAATGTCAGAGGATTGAAAATATTTAAAGATATTTTTAAAAAATCCAAGAAAATTTGAATAGATTTCAATTATTTAAAGGAAATAAAAAGAATTTTAATTATTTTAGGGAATTTTGAAAAATCCTAAATATTTTTCAAGATATTGAAAAGGTTTCAATCGATTTAAAATATTTAAAAAAAATCCAAGTAGTTTTAAACAGATCTTACTATTTTGAAAGAAATAAAAATTATTTTTAAGATTTTAAGCAACTAAAAAAATTCCGCAGAATATTCGAGAGATTCACAAATTTCAAAAAATGCCATGTGTTTGAAAATATTTAATAGTATTTTTCAACATTCCAAGAAATTTTGAATAAATTTTGATAGCTTGAAAAAATTTTAAACAATTTTACAGATTTTAGAAAAATAAAAAATTCTAAACGTTTTTCAAGATATTCAAAATAATTTAAAAGATTTCAAAAAATTTCAAAGGCTATTTTTAAAAAATTTAATAAATTTTAAATAGATTTTAATAATATAAAGAAACTAAAAAGGATTTTTAAAATTTCAGGGCATTTTGAAAAATTCTAATGAATTTTGTAGATGTTCAAAATTTTTAAAAAATGTTATGAGTTTAAAATATTTAAGGCTTTTTTAAAAAAGTCAAGAAATTTTAAATAACTTTCAATATTTTAGAGAGATTTCTGAATATTTTAAAGACTTCAGAAAATTTTCAGAATTCCAAAAAATTTTCAAGGTATTTAAGAACTTTTAAAAGATTTAAAACATTTTCTTAGAGTCAGAATATTTGAATGTATTTTAAAAAATTCTGAGTAATTTTGAATAAATTTTAATAGTTTAAAGGAAATAAGAAGTATTTAAAACATTTTAGGAAATTCGGAAGATTCTAAGCAAGTTTTAAAATACATAAAAAGCTTTTAAAAAATCATAGGTTTGAAAATATTCGCGGTTATTTTAAAAAAGTTCAAAGAAATTTTTTAAAAATTTCAAAAATTTGAAGAAATTAAAAAAATTAAAATTTCAAGATATTTTAATATTTCTCTAAGAGATTTTTTAGGTATTTAAAATGTTTTAAAAGATTTAAAGAAATTTTCATGGGATTGAACATATTTAAAGATTTTTTAAAAAATTCAAGAAATTTTAAATAATTTTCGATATTTTAGAGAGATTTCCAAATATTGTAAAGACTTAAGAAAATTTTCAGAATTCCAAAAAATTTTTAAGATATTTAAGAACTTTTAAAAGATTTAAAACATTTTCTTAGAGAGAATATAAATCTAAAGAATTTAAAGAATTCAAAGAGATTTCAAAGGATTGTAAGATTTTATGCAACTTTTAGAATTTCTAATAAATTTTGAATATATTTAGATACAGATATTTATAATTTTATGATAATAAACCTTATTAATTTCACAATTCTGTTGTTATTCAGGTTGAATTTTTTTTTAAATTTTCAAAATCAAAGACCTGATTCATGTAAAAGTAATTGTGTCAAGGCTCTTTTACGCGAATAAGAATCTTAATTGTCATTCATGGAAGTACAGTTTTAAAAATTTGGGTACTGTTGGAAAATAGGAATTAACCTGATATAACTTATTTCAAAAATAAAATGACTAGATGTTTATTCTAAATATTATAATTATCATCATGCATGGATATTATTGTTAAAATTTTTATTTATTTTAATCAATTAATTATTTTGCGTAACTATAGTGGCTCTAGCTCTAGACCCCATTGGGCAGCCTGATGTTTGTTTGTAATAGCATTTATTAAAAGAAAAAAATGTATTGTTGAAAACTGTTCTAGTTGCAACAAGTATGTCATTTTTTGAGATTTTGGTTAAATTTCTATATAGATTTAATTTTTCTGCTACACATTCCATCGCCAAATCTAGAGGTATATTGTCAAACATGGACACCGCATACAGAGACATCATGGAATGGGAAGAAGGAATTTTACGTGTTTTATTTTTTCTCTAAAATTCCAACTATATTTTAAAAATGAATCTTTAGTACCTTGAATTGGTTCAAGAATTTTGTCTAAATATGACGATAATTTATATGTTGGAGAACCAATGGATGACACTATTAATCTCCATTTTAAATTAGGTTTTTAAACTGTTGGAAGAGCATAAGCTTTAGATACAATCGAACCTCTAGATTTCAATCGGTAAAACATTTGATCGTTAATATAAGATTTATTGTGCCACCCAGTAACAACCTCATTGCATTTTTCTTCTATTGTAGGAACCAAGCTTGTTTGAACTTTTTTATACAAAGATCCATTACTCAACATATTTTCAAAATCTGTTATGTAATCTTTCATATTAGCTGCTACAGTGATATTGCCTTTATCGGCTTTTAGAAAAATGAGGTCTTTGTTTTCTTTTTGATAATCTGCA
>JAAAKG020003492.1:0-21623 GCA_010014905.2 Druon quercuslanigerum | reverse complement strand
TTTGTTTCTTTCATCTTTTTCATTTTCACTATTATCAAATCACAATAAAAAAACTTTCGTAATAAAAATAAATAGATTAAAGATATAAAAAGAGAAGGAAGGGGATTTGGTTAATTTCCTCATAATTTTTCTTTCCGATTTTATATTTTTTCCCTAAAAAAGAATTTTTTTTATTTCTTTTGTCAGGCAAATTTATATATTCTTTTAATATACAACAGAAAAAAGTAAAGTTGGTTGACCAAATTGGTCGTTAGATTCTTTGTTTGTATTTTCGGAAACGCTGCACATGAACACAAAGTTATGTGTAAAATATTTTGCGTTTAAGTATTAGATTAAAATCTGCACAATATCCTGAAATATATTAAGATTTCTTAAAACTCTTACAATCCTGCGGAAACGCTTGACATTTTGGAAACCCTTTGAAATTTATAGAAATATTATAAAATGTTTTGAAGTTCTTAGCACATACTGAAATCCCTTAAACATCATTGGTCATTTGTGTTGTTTCATGGAATCCTTCAAAATACACTAAAACCTTTCAAGATCCGACTAAATGCTGCAAAATACTTATAAGGCTTAAGGTATTTTTTGCATTCAATTAAATTATTTTAAACTTATTAAAATCCCTAAAAATCTTAAAAAGAAAATCAAATCCTCGTCTGCCTCTATAAATATTACGCACATACAAATTAGGGGAGCGAAAAAGTAAATAAGATAAGAATTTTATTCTATTAATTAGGTATTTGTTTAATTAATTTTAATAGAAAAAAGAATGACAAATAATATTTTAGTTCCATATCTTCATTGCCTCGAGCAAAAATTTTATTTATCATCTTCACTAACAAAATAACGTGAATTTTTACTATCAGTCGATTTTAATTAAACATATAAAATTATAATTTTAAAATCATAGCTTCCTTCTTAATCTCCCTAAATATTATTGTTTACATTTACTGTAATTAAAATGAACAGAATAATATATCTCATGTTTCTTTTTTTTACATAATCCAAAATAAAATTATTTCAACTGTTTGATTTTGTAATTTATACACTATTCTTATTCATTACATTTTTGTTTGCATTAATTGTGAATAAAATTGCAGAACAAGAACATAGAAAAACACAGTGTAAATTCTGGGTTGCGGGTCATGTTATGAAATTGCTAAATAAAATTGACAGCTCTTGAAAATCGTTGCTTGCGTCTTGAGCAAGCACGCTCTATGACATAATTGTCATTAAGATTTAAGCTACTGCAAAACTGATCTATACACTCCTTCGGTGATCATTCTTTCGCTCATATACATATATATATATATATTGTTGGGCTCCGGTAAATTGACTCCAACACCTCCGCTCGTATTTCTATGATCATTCTGGTTTATATCGTAGAACTTAAAATTCTGCGCTGAATAAATTCGGCCATTGCCTATTTTCATGAGCGCCTGCTTTATATATGAAGAGAAGCAACATAATTATGATATGGAGCAGCATGATAGAGATTTGCAGCGTAATTATGGAGTTGTTCCGTTCGTATATAAGAGTGACTCATGGCACTCCATGAATTTTGGTACAAGAATCGGGGTATATATGTATTTCCCATGGGTACTATATTTCCACGGTATTTATTGCCGTCCCACATTGTTACGTAAATAGTGTCATCTTGCAATGAAGGAAGTCCTATTACTCCTCCTGCAACTAAGTTTGTAAGAAAAAAGTCGACATGAATACATCAAGATATTGTGCAGTGTTAACTCAAATTTCTTAAAATTTTGAACAATCAAAGTTTAAGAAAGATCATGTTATGTCCTCATGAAAGAAAAACTGTTTTTTTTTAAAAAAGGGGACGCCGGGGAGAGAATAATAAGGCAATGGGACATTTTGAGTAAATATTGCAAAAATAGAACACTAAAGTGTATCGCAAAGAATGGCCGATTTCTTAAAAATATTGGGCCACTCATCCGGAATTTACGGCAAATCTTAACCTTTATCTGAAAAATACATTAGTTAATTTTCTGTACCTTAAGTTATTGTGCATAGAATTACCAAAAGCATTACATTTCGCGTTTATTTCCAAGTTTAGCAGAGTCCCCTACAGGGCAATTACTTCTATTACAAGATTGTAGATATTATGGTTTGTTACAAAGAAACCTATTTTTTTAGCGTATCATTAACCTACACAATCATTAGGAGCATTTTAAATCCTTTAGATACATCTAAAATTAGTTTAAATCGACAAAAATCATATTAAAGCCCTGTTATTTTTCCAGACAAAGCCAAGCTGATGAATAATTTTGGAACATTAATCCCAAATTTTGTGACAAGGAATTTCCAAAAAAATGTGCTTGAAATCCTTAGTACCATTACAATTATTAAAATTTTTTGCAATCAATAAATATCCTATTGAGTTTCTTAAAATAATTAAAAAAAAACCTTTTAAATCTTAAGATATCCTTTAAAATTTTTGGAAATAACGTTGATATTAGGAAAATACTTCCAAATATTTTTGAAACGACCTCAAGAAATGGCAATAATCTATTTATCAATACTTTCGGTTCACCAGAAATCCTTTAAATACTCTTGGAATGTTTTAAAATACTTTTTAAATGCGTCAGATATTTTTAAATACTTTCCTGATCCAAACACTGTTTTAAAATCCATTTACGTTTACAAGATTTTACCAAATATTGAGAAAAATTCAAGTGAGTTTTAAAAATATTTAGGACATTCAAAAGCAGTCAGGAAATTGAAAAACATTTCATAAATTTTTGGAGATTTGAATTATCACAAATACAATAAAACCTTTAAAAAACAAAGGAATCCTTTATAGTCTTCATAAGGTTTGCTAAATTATTTGCATTTCTATTAAAGAATCTTAAACTTTTTAAACTTCCTTGAGGCCTTTAAAAAAACATCATAGTGATTATATTTTCTTCTTTAATCCATTTTAATATAAACAAGAATAAGAATCAAATCATAAAATTTGAAACCTTCCTCATAATCTCACAAATCATAATTACAACGCTAAATATAATTGATATGATTGAAAAAAATGTATGCTTATCTTATATTCTTTTTGAATTTTGATAAAATAAGTCTGACATGAGAATCCTTGAAATACTGCAAATTGTTGAATGAAGAAATGTCATTTCTGGATTTTCATTATTTTATATGATCTCAGAATTGGAATGTTTGATTTCGCAATTTTGTATTTTTTTTAATTTTGTAAATGGTATAACTGGTAATGTTTGGTTTTGTGAAAAAAAGTTATCGTACACACAAGCAGACATATATACATACTGACAGACATGCAGACAGACATACAGACATACAGGCATACAGACAGATATAGATACATACATATATACATGCATACATGCATACAGACATGCGTACATACAGACATACAGACATAGATATACCTGTTTCCCGTATTCAGGGGTTTTAAAAACGGGAAAATTTGGCAAAAACGGTGTGGGTGAAATTTTTAACAAATCTGAAACTTTCTCTAATAAGAATGTAAAATTGAATTAATTTATTGCAAATCATTTTTTGATATTTATGTTTTTGGTCCCCATCGCCAAAATATCATTAAAAACATACAAAAATTAAATTTTGAAAACGCTTCACAAGACACAAAAATCTTCTTCCGCATATTTTATCGTATTTTGCATAGTTTAGTCGAAAAATGTAATTTTAGCATTTTTAAATTTTTGTATGCTGTCATGATTTGAATTTTCAATTTTTTAAGAAAATTCAGAAAATTGTTACGATCATCTTGTAGGTCATTTAAAAAGCAACATTCGTCTACCCTTGATTTAAAATGCAATAACTTTGATAATTTTTGATTTGATGAAAAAATTTAGCAGGATAAATTGTTTGAAATTTTAAATACTATAAATATAAGTATATCAAAATTTTGACTTTTAAAAAAAGTGGTCTCAACAATATTCAAAATACACTATTTTTGAACTCGTTATCCAAAATGGCTAGCTAACGAAATTGACCTTTTTCAAAAGTTATCGTGGCATTTGACTAAAATTTCAGGGGTCAAATTAAACACAAACATAATACCTTTCCTGACGAAAATCTAATAATAAATCATAATTGGCCTATGCTTCAGCCACTCAGTAATAAGCTGAAGAAAGAAAACGTTATAATGGGCCCTAAACGTCAAGAGTCAAATGTCATCTGGGTAAGCAAAAACAACGTAAAAATAAATTAATTGATACACCATAATTAATAAGAAATTAATTAGATTAGTAAAAATTTAATTATTAAATATTAATGAAATAAGTAAAAAGTAATTAAGGGAATAAAAATTAAATGTTTGAATTAGAATTAATAAACGGAATGGAAACTAAAACTAAAATATTAGTGCAGTTTGGATAAGTGATTCAAGATTATCACTTAAAAGGAATTTTTGCTAATAATCTGCTATGAAAACTGCCACTCATACAAAAATTTTAAAAATTAACCAAAATTCAAGACAAGAATAATGTTGTTAATTGCTTAGTTTAAATTAAAAATTGTCTAAGGTTTGTGAAGAAACTTTATAGGGCACTTCCATTTATTTTCAAAAGGCCTAGATAACAAAATAACGGCCTAAACATTGAGAGTAATCAGGATAGATTCAACCTTAGCAGGAATTACCTTGCTTTAGTTGCAACGGTGATGATCATCGTTGAAAGAAATGACGAACTAGATGGCATAACTTCTGCAACTACTGCGCAAGGCGTATCAAGAAACAAGCAGATGTGACTCTGCTTATTGCCAGCGAAACCAGTAAAGGAAAGTAAACTGCGGGTTGACGCTGCTGGCTTTTTCCGTAAGCCGACTAAAGCTTAGACAACTCAAGCAGACATAACCGACAAGCAAATAAATGAAACACTCGATGTAAAATGGTCGATTCAACAACAAATAATCGAGAGCACTTCAATCAACCGCGGCAGGATAGGAACTTTAGAAGTTGCGTGAATGTCTCAAAAATTAAACTAAATTAACGACTGGGGAAAGACTCTGATCAATCCTGTAAGGTTTCAGCAGAATCTGACACTAGTAAGGCACAGATCGTGAACGATATAGGCAAAGATATTTAAAATCTTAGAGCACCCTTTAACACCAAGCCAAGTAGAGGTAAAGCTAACTCTTACATTAATTAATGGACACATCAACACTTCAGATTGCATTCCGGTGCATATCCGCGCGAAAGATAGCGAAATTTGGTTGACTGCCCGGCCACTCGTAAAATTTCCACACCCAGAGAAGTTATCCAATAAGAAGAAGAAATTTCTTCATGTCGCCAAAGTTTCATGGGGCATTACTCGCAGAAGCTGAAATATTATCGACAACGATGTTGAGCCTCGCCCATTCAACATAGCTTATCACAGAACACAAAGATTAGGCGTTTATGAGGCAATCTAAATGTTATAACTGCGGTGGCAGGGTCGTTTAGTTCTAACTAGGAGACCTGGTAAATAAACCAGCACATTTTTATTTCCGGAAGAATAAAAACGTCTAGTGTAAATTGGTGAAACCATTGGAAGGTCCGTACGTGGTCCTAAGTATTTGCTGACGCAGTGTCTATGCATTATCATCTCAAGAGCGCGGTTTTAGGGACGATATCACGTTTTTATATTGTTTAAATATGTTGACCGAAGATGAGGTACCTACAACGGAAAAGACGGCTGCTCTAAACTGGGAACTTCTAGAGATTCATGACTCGGATGGGAAATGTGAATGGACCGCAAAGGGAGGAACCGGATGACGGAATGATTTGGGCTGCGAAACCTAATCTTAAACAATCAACTAATTAGCAGGTTGATATGCAAAGGCTTGAGGATTTAATTTCAGAGAGTTAATTATCTGTAGTTGAGTCTAGTCTTAATAAGAATAGTACATTTTCAGCCAAAATAGAATAATGAAAAACAGACATTTAGATGTTGAGTTTGCTGAATTGTAATATGGTACAGTACTCTGAATGTGGACAATCGCCAAAATTAGAATATTAAATTGAAATAACGATATAGGCAAAGATTATGATAACTAGCCAATATTTGGAAGTAAAGCTCATATTAATTTTATTCTTACGTTTAAAGTGCAGGACCCCAAATAATATAACTAATGTAACCTGAGAATAAATCTTCATTTTTTTTTCTTAGCACGTACACAAATTTAGAACAGAAATCGGACTTTTTTAAGAATGTTATCTGATCTGTCAACAGAAGCGACTGCCACGTGGAGTATGTTTTAAAATCAATGTCACATGGAAGAACTTAGTATAAGAGCGCGATTGCTAAACATATTTGTCATTCTTAAATAAATAAAGAAATATTATAAAACTTGTAAACAGGCTAAGTGTTGCGTCGTCGATCAACGTAAAGTATTTAGAATTAATTATATCATAATGGCAAAACTAGAATTATCTGCAGACATTTCATGTGTATTTCTATGTGTTGCCTTTTTCCAATTTCTTCAGAGAACGTATTAGGTTAGTGTACAATTTTACTTTCTTTTTAGTTAATTATCCACATTATGAGTACTTTTGAAAACTTTTAAAATTAAAAAAAAAAATTTTGACTATAATTTCATCAAATACAGCCTAGATTGCAGTATAAATTTTCTGCCGGACAACGAATATCAATAATTTTTAGGTAATTCTTTCTCGGAAATTATAACCGCCTCCATGCATGTCTACAACCATTTAATCAATGCAAACTTCTAAAAAGAGCAAGAATCCAAAGATCAAATTTAAACCAAAAAAAAAACAAAAATGCTCTAATTTTATTCTGAACAAATTTTTTTTTTTTTATTTCAGACAAAAATGAAAAGAAGGAACGAAAAATCAAAAGGCAACCAACCACTTCTTCTTCCTTTTCTTTTCCTTTATTTGACTCTTTTATTTTTATTATTACTAAATTACAAAAAAAAGATTATTAAAAATAAAAATTAATAAAATAAAAATTAACTTACCGACGCTTCGGTACTTTTACAGTAACGTTCTTTTATACCGGAGAACCGAAGGAGGGTCATGTCATGAAGGAGGGTATGTCAATCTGTTGTAAACACAGTCGAAATATCTGTCATAAACACTGTTTTGTTTCTATTTTGTTATGAAACGTATGAACAAAAAAAAATTTAATTCTACTGGAATCTTGACTTTTCATACACCACTTAATACTGCAAAAAGGCAAAAAAATCTAATTTTTTTAAAGAAAAATTTCTTGAAATATGCAATACTGACCATGACCTTCTGATCTGCAAAACTTACCTAGGTCAGGGATTGACAAAAAAGAGATCGCTGGAGTTTTTCCATTATACTAAAAATGTTATAAATTACTTTACAATCAACTTGAAACATATATCCTAACAGATGAAGCATAAATTTCTTCCAACAATTATTAATATATTCATCCGTGAATAAATGCATCTAATCTGACGGGACTATTATACGAGCGAACTAAGTCGTTCTTATAAAAACCAAGGTTGTCCCATGAGTCGCCATAAGAGGTTATATGGTGTAGAACCCTTACTTATGCTCTAGATACCAAAACGCGAATTTCGAAAATTCATTTTAATAACACTAGAAGACATTTTGCTTTTTCGCTTTCGTTATAGTAACTGCATATACAACATTTTCTAGAAAATGAAAAAAAATCAATTTTGAAAAAAGTGTTATTTAGCAGGTTTAGATAGCGGACCCCTTCAAACTATCTTTTGATTTTTATTTCAATAAACACCAACCTGGGACACGCAAATTCACACTTTTTATAATGCTGTTTTTCTCACTCATTCGTAACATACTCTGCTGTATATTTAATTCATTACTTTAAATATGCAGCCAACTAACAACTTCATGATTGAAATGTATTTTGCGAGTAAAAATCATTTCCGGGATAATTTAACAATTGTTTACAAGGTGGTGAGTCTAGTTATAACTTCAGTATCATTTGACTCCGATCATTCGTAGAAAGTATAAGGACAAAGATAGAACTAGTGCTTGACTGAAAAAAGAATAATTTGTCCCATCCACGGCTGGTATAATATATTCTTGGTTCACTTTTGATTATTCAAGATTTTAAACGTTTTAGTTATCCCTGAACAAAATCTCGAAAAATTAATTTTAATTTTCTTTTACAAAATTAGGTGCAGGTGGAACGCATAAGAATGCGTGACGCCTCAATTTATGAAGGAATTATTAAAACCTACCCTGACTCACAAGAAGCCCTGCTTCTGAAGCCTAATCGAACTTTTTATTATTATTTTTATTTAATACGAATGGCAGAAGGCCATAATTATATGGTAGTTCTCGCGGAGGTAGCACCATTTTATCAACATATTCCTGGTGAACATAATGCACTGTAATGTTAAGTGAGGAGAGGAAATAATTTTTACTTTGCGGAAAATTTTAAAGTCTGCGATGTAAATCAACGGAACCATAGAAGCAGAATCTTCAGACCAGGAGTAGAAATAAAAGGCGATTTCCTAACTTACCTAATTTACCTGAATTAAAAAGCTATGCTTCACAGTTAGTGTCAGCTTCTGGTTGGATACGCTTAGATTCAAAACTTGTTTGCAAAGTTTTCTTTCCAGCCGTTGCATGAATCAAAAATCTGTAGTTTGAAGCCTTCAAACTGCTTTACAATCTGATTTTTAATTGTGCTTAATTCCTCATAGCCTTTTCCTTCCATGCGGCGGAGATGGCCAGCTGCCATTGTATGTGCAATTCCTGACCAAATCCCCCTAACAAATTACTCGGTAGCATTTGACAAAACCAAACATGAGTTTCTTGATCATTTTTTTCTGCTTATTTTTTAGGATATTTAAAATTTAAAGAGATTCAAAAACACTTAAGGATATTTTACATCATGCAATCGAATATTTCAATGCAATAACATGTCACGAAAAATTCTAGGTTTCAGTATAATGTTTAAAATTCAATAGAGAATGGCAAACCAAAATTAATTTTCCGGATGAATAAGTCACTCATGGGCCCCCGGAAAACTCAAAAATTAAATAATTGTTTAACCTTCTGTCGGTAACAATACGATTTGTATTGAAGTGATTTGTTGCAGCGCCAAGGATCTGTGAAGCTCCATGCGATCCAACAAACGACCTACAACTTTTTTCTGAGCAGACTCTCGTCAGTCATTTTGAGGAAGACTAAACTCTTATACATTCATCATATATTAAGCTCCTAACTGGTTTTATTTTTTGTTCGTATTTTATCTGATGCCTTAATTTTTAAAACACACTAATGACTGGTTAAAATATGAGGTTTTGTATTACTGTAGTTTCTACGATTCAAAAAAAAAGAATTTTTCTAACTTTTTCTCCTTTAGCTTACTGTCTAGATCCCTAAGAATGTCTAGGCAAAGGGGGGTCTTCCAATTATTATGGCAATTTAAAACTGTCTGTCTGTCAGACTCAATGCTACCGGCCGAAGTCGCCCAAATATTACAACCAATGAAGGGTTAACTAATTTCACAATTATTTCAAGAACACTTTTTTATTTAAATATGAAGCTTACCTAAAAATAGCAGGATACATATCTTACTTGATCACATTTTGAACCGATTTAAATATTTTTAAATACTCAATTTTTACTTTAGAATACAGGTGTAGATTTTTAAAAAACGTGAAGCGTTGAAATCAGGATTTCAGTGAATTCAAATAATCTTTAAGAGATTTCAATACATGCTAAAAAATTGCAAAAATTTTCTAATGTTTATATAATTTTCCAAGAATCGATATCTGATATTACAGCATTATTTTTTAAGAATGTCCTTTAATGCTAAGGCAAATTTATATCTTTTTAAAAATGTATAAGTTTGACTGATTTTATGTGTTTAATGATCTGTGAATTAGGGGAAATTGATTTCTTACCGTTTTTGAGTGCTTAAGGGAATAGTGTCATATTTGCCCAGAATCGATTTTTAATTCAAGTGATAAAATATATGAAACTGTTTGGAAAAATACAATCGTTCCTGCAAAAAAAATTTTTATGGATTATGATCAGTTTATACATCTGAGAGGATTTTTATTAAAGAAAGTAATGCCGATAAACATGATTTAATTTTCAAAGAATTGCAAGAATAAAATTAGTAATTAAAAATATCGAACTTTGCCAACAATGTAGTAAAATAATATTTTTTGTTTGATTTTTTCAACTGAGCGGTATGCATGTACAAAGACGCATTATTAAAATAATCTACATTATTTCCAAAATATCAAAACAATATGTTGAACATATTGCAGGAGTGTTTCAATTAAAGATTTCTAAAATTTTATAAAGTTCTTTTGAACAAGCGATTTATAAATAATTAAAGGACATTTTAAAGGATTTTAAAGTGTAATTATATAATTATTTATTTATGTATTTAAACATTTCCCGGAGACTCTATTGTTTTGAAGTAATAAGTAATTTCACAAGGTTGGAAAAATGGTGAGGCATGCATATTATTTCAACAACCTTTACATGGTTTCATCAACTTTCCAAATTTTTCAATTGATTATGTTGAGGAATTTTAAATTATCACTAAGTTAGATAAAAAATAAAAACCTTGTCAGAGATAATGTTTTATATGAGAATAAATCATGCTTTAAATTATTATGATGCATTAAGTTGTAAATAGTCTATGTTGCTTGTCAGGGACTTAGAATTGAGATTTTTCTATAGGAAAAATTTGTTTAAAAGTCTTAATGATTAATGATATTATTCATGTACATTATTATAGCCAACATTAAATTATTCTAAATGCGTGTCAAAAATGGATCCCTTGTCAAAGATAATGTTGGATTAACAAAAAGAGACGACCTCTCAAGGACTTTTCTACTTGGGCGATATTTACCTTGTGAGATAAAAAGAATGATGTACATATTCATATTTGCGCCACTGGCATGAAATTTGAAATATATACTTTATTCTTTGGTAATGCTAAAGTTAGTATAGGTAATAAATTAAAAAATTAGGAAATATTCTCAATTATGCGACCAACAGTTTTATTTTATCACATCCGCATAGAAATATCTAAGCGAATATTGTCATGCGGGTAATTTTTTTAATTTACCAAATGAAATTGAGAGATCCGAAATCATGGCATCCGTTTTACAAACCAGAAGCACTATTTAAAACATGCCTCTTAATATGACTAAAACTATTGTAAAGCTGAAGTATAGACTTCTCCATGTGGCATTCCTATGTATATGCGGTTGGGGGCTGGAAAATTGCTTTGGGCACTTCCGCTAGAATTTGTAGGGCAATGCTTAATTACATCGTACAATTCAAAGTTTACTGCTGAATAAAGCTGGTCATTTCCAATTTTCATGACAGCGTCCATTGGAATATGAAGATTAGGAACATAAGTTTGACGTAAAGGTACACGATAGAGATGTCCAAAATAATTATATAAATGTTGCGTTCGTATATAAACTTCATTCATAGAATCCATTGGCTTTTGATTCAGGAACCGTGGTACATATGCATTGCTTATAAGTATGATAGTTCCTCTATACTGATGGCCGTCCCACATTCTTACGTAAATAGTGTTCTCGGCCAACGGAGGAGCTCCTGTTACTCCACCTGAAACTAATTTTGTAGGGAAAACCCGGCATTAATGCATCACGACCTTGTACAGTATAAATTTAAATTTTTTGAAATTTTAAACAGTCCAATGCCAAAAAACAACGTACTGTGTTTTAAAGAAAGAAAACCTGTGTTTTTTAAATAAGGGGAGGCTGGGGGGAGATAGAAGTGATATTTTTCATTTTAAAAAATAGTTCTGGGGTTTGACCCAAATGCTTCAAATGACCAAAGTCGGATGAAGCCTACCTTGAAATTTGACTTACAACCTCGCGAAAATTCACTAATTATTATGAAAATAATGTTTACTTACAAAATAAAATTTTTTCATAAAGTTAGCAGCTGAGTGCATACTACAAACAATAAATAATACGAAAAAAAGAGAAGTTTTGAACTGGTTTCAAGAGAAAATGGTAGGAAAGAATGCATGTTAGGAAGACAGATATTTTATTTTCATATTGTATACTGTATATTGATTCTTTGATTGGACGTTATCTATGCGACGGCTTAGATATTTCGTTAAATTCAGATTCCTTTAAAGTTAGCTAAAATAATGTATGAAAACACTATTCAGTGGGTTTTTCAATCATTCTTGAAAAGAGACGTCTATTAGAAATACATGCGCTATTCCTCAAGTATGAAGAAATAAAAAGCTTTAAGAATATATTGCGGCTAATAAGATTGCCTGATTGTAAGAAAAACTTATCATCCGCAAAAATATGAAAATCATGCACATATTAATTTCTATCACTTTCCAAATTATTGATACTTTTCTGGATCTTCAATCTACCTTTCCAGACATACGTATTCTTTTTTATTAAATTTTTCTTTTTAAGCCCACGCTAAAGTTCATATTAGTATTTTTATCTTCGTTTCAAGATGACAAGTCCAAGCTACTCATTGCGCGCTTTAAAAAAAATCGAATGCTTGGGATGCCAAGTTTAAAATTTTGCAACTCTAAAAGCCTAAATGAAAAAATATTTATTGGGAAGTCTCTTACTCATTTGTTTGAAAGACGTTTTTTTATAAATGTAAATCTTATTTGCCCAGGTTTAAATAAATATCACGAATAACAATTTAGGTTACTTTAAAAGAAATTATGGTATATTCTATACCCTATGTGGTGACATAATAGTTAGAAAATGGGTAAATTTTATGTTTAAAGAAAAAAATATAATACGCGCCCTAATGGAACTCGCCAGTTGTTAAACTTACAAAGTGCACACTTTTCTTATGTTACATCACATATTCTTGTTAAATTCAATAATTTACGGAAAAGATACAAAAGGAAGTTTAAATACTGTTAAAGAATTTAAATGGATTTGTTTTTTAATTTTTTAGTTTTTGCGGATTAAAATTCTAAATGGGAAAATGCAAGCACATTTTTTATTTGAAAGTATAAAACTGCTATTATAACTGGGCTATATATTACAACAAATTCAAGCTCGTTAGTTATAGCGTCAAATAAAAAAAATCTTCAATTTAACAGCTGTAAAGTTTAGAAACGAAGAAATCTACTCAGAAGCTTATAATTAAACACAATCTCCGTCAGTTAGAATAATTTATTTAAAACGGAAAAACTATTGTCCCTTCTTAACTGCATTCTTATATATATATTCTACATTTTGTAAAAATTTGAATAGTTAATAACGCACAGAAAAGCGCAGGTGTTACAATTTTTGTAGCTCAAATTTCATTTCTCTCACAATGAGTATTTAGGAAAATGTTCAGTCTTATATTTCTTTCTGTGAACGCAGTTGCGTATCTAGGCATTTATGTGAATCAACCATTTTGACACTGAACTTTAGCTCCTGTTGAGAGTCGTGTGGGGCCGATACGCGCTGTCAGCCGCCTAAACATCTGTCAAAGCAACTATTCTCTTTGCGATATTAGACTAAATAATAGTTAATGAGCAAACCAATTCGAACAATATTTACCTAAGTTTCAAACTCCTTTCATTAACCAGTGCGCACTAATCACTTAGAATAAAATGTTAACTTTCTAATGCAACTTCCACATGCTAGGATAGTCATGGCCGTCTGGATGTATAGAAAAAGTCATGACTATCTACATATACAATCAGGTATTTTTATTATAACCACCAGCTTTCTTCCCTTTGTTTAATGCAGAAAATGTGAATGAAATTTCTTTAAAGGGGGCCAGACGTCAATTTCGATGCAGACAGTTACGACTTAGTTCTTACGTCCCGGCTTTATTGGTTTAAATGTCATGTCGGTTTTGACTATCCTAAGATTTGAAAATTATACCAGGCCAAGTACAATTTTAATTTCAAGACACTAATACACACTAATAAATCTGAGAAAATCAAAAGTTAGGTCATTAGTATTATAACTTACCTGCTAATCAACATCTACTTCACCAAATAAATAATCCAATAAAAAATACAATTCAGTTAATACAAAAAGGGATAACATCTTTTTGAGAACCTTAGGGTCCGACAAATCTCTTGCAATCCCTTGGCATTGTTATACGCGACTCGCATAGGGCAAGATTCTTTCTCGCATACGACGTTTATCCATTCGGTAGGCAACCATTTTAGATGTAAAAAAATGAGAGAGAAAGAAGAGAGAGAGAGAGAGCGAAGACAGTATTTCCCGCCTTGCTAACTCAAGCACGTGCATCTCCGACCACGCGATCCTTTCCCACTCTGGTCAACTCTTACGCAGCACGGCCTGTATAAAAAGGCGCGCTCCGCCACATAACGTGAGAACGATCAGGGCTGGAAATCCGCTCTGATCGCCAAGGCTAACGGCTGGAACTTCGCTGTTAGTCAACATCAACCTCCCCGGGCCGGAATACCGCTCGGGCGAGGCCAAATTCATAAGCGACGCCACAAACGACCAAGAGAAGGAAAACCTTGTTCTGCTCTATCTCACTCTCACGGCTAACCATCCGCTGTGGGAAACCCTGCAGGGTTTACCTACGCTCCGCATGCCACATGCAGCAGAGAACGGAACTACGCTCTATCTTCTCTCTCTCTCTCTCTCTCTCTCTAAACAACTAACACACGGCGAAGTAATAGACAGTGTTTAGTAAAATAAAATAAAATAAACCTTGTGATTCAAGTAAATTACGTAGTATATACCTTCTCCCTACGTTTAATCCCTTTTCCTCCTTTTACGGGTCGGCTGGCATGCCAGCTCATCCGTTCCGCTGATACAGCTGGCATCCCAGCTGTACTCGGCTGGATCCTAACCCTACTTTTTTTTCTCTCTCCTTTTCAGGAACTCCCCTTGGTCAAGAACAAACCCACCGGTGTCCGCAAGGCAGAGTGACATTAAATCCTTCCCTCTCTTTCTATCTTACAAGAAAGAACGACAATAACCAACACGCACTCAAATGAGGAGGATATATAAGACCATTTAAAAACCCCTTAAAATTTTTAGAAGTTTCGTATTATAGCATAATATACTGTACAATCTCTAGAAATTATTTTAAACCGCTTCAATTCTTTTACAATTACTTAAAATCACTTAAAATTTATTGCGATCTCTTGCATTAGTTTGAAATTCCTTGAAGGGCTTCAAAATAACTTGATATAGGTTAAAATCAATTAAAGTTATCAGAAATCTTTTACAAGATTTTAGAAAATACACCGAAAGCTTCAACATTTTTCAAACTTTCTCAACGTTTTGTTCGAACTGCACAAAGTACAAACTGACATTTTTCTTTTTAATTATTAATTTTTTATATAGTTAAAATTAAAAATGGTATTTTAAAGAAATTTCAATATCGAATTATCTTATAAGAGAATAATGAAGCACCTAAAGTAGTAAAAAAATGTAATGACCCCCGGCTTTGAAACTTGAATACTCGGCGAGAAGAAAATCGCAGAATGGTCAGTAAAAAACCGATATTTTTTCAAAATTATAGCATTTAAACGATGTCAGATTTTGTTCGTTAAGATATGTTGTGTTTTCTGTGACACAAAATGTTTTAAAAGACAGAACAAATGATCCTTGAGTTTAGATACGTCGCCTTTGATGTACACCGCAGGTAAAATTGGTATAAGAAATTTGAAAAAATCCATGAGTATTCTCGAACATGTACTTTATAAATTAATATTTTTTACTGTAAGATCATGATTATTTTTAGATATTATTGCTCAGAATGTAAAAAAGAGTACCCTGGCTCTCGATAGAGATTTCAAGATGAACTCTAGCTTAAAAGAAGCTTCTCTATTCGGCTGTTTCATTTCAAAATCATAAAGATGGACACTTGAGAAATGAAGGACTCTAAATAGAAGCTCTTAGGTGAATTAAAGAGCTTAAGTGTCATATTCAGAATTAAGATTAATTTTATTATTATGATAAACTTACGTTTAAAATGCAGGACTACCGCTAATGCTAGGAATAGAACTTTAGAATAAATCTTCATTTTTTAGCAGCACACGCAAATATTGAGAATAGAAATCGTACTTTTTAAAGAATTTCGTATTCTTATTATTTAATATAAATAAATTGGAATGAGAAAGATAGTTCAAGATTACATAATTGAGGCAGAAAACACTTAAATTTATATAATTCTCTTAATCTTTGAAGGTAGTTCGTTTTTAAACAAGCCTTGCGAAAAATCATCCAAACTGATAAATACTTGATAGAAGTCTCTTTTTTACAATACAACATTATATTTTGCAAGGCACTACGTGAAGCATTTACAAGTTAATAATCTAAAACAAACTAGAATGGTATACTTGCATTATTTTTATATTGGCATGTACTATATCTGTACGTATTTAAAATTTGCTCTGCCCTCTGTGTCATAAACTGAATGTCATGTTGTTTAGTCAGCCATCTTTGATCATAATTCAAATCATTCTTTTAAAAATTTTATGTAAGGATGTTTATATTGAACGAAAAGTGAAGCAATTTAATTTTTTTAATAAAAATTTCTCGGTGTCTGTCTATCTGTATGTCTGTCTACAGCTTTCTCTGTATGTATGGTTACCTGAACGTTTTTGAATATTATATTTACTTTTGAAGATTTTGAAACAAGATTTTTTAAATTATCTTGATTAAGTTTTTGAATTAAATACAAATTGTCGAGCGCAAAGCGCGAGTTTCATAATAAGGATGTAATCATTAAAGCCGCAGGTGCTTTGAGAACTTTCTTTAAAAACAAACCGAACAAAATTTCAATTACAATTTATGGGTAAAATTACTTAGAAGTTCGCATCACAGTTATAGAATAAAATCATAATATTTATAATGTTTTAAAAAATGTAGTTAGAGTTCACGCATTAAATTTACGAAAATGAGCGCGAAGCACGAGAGCGTAACCGAACGCCCTCTACGTGCTCAAACATGACGCGAAGCTTCGAGGGAGATGAGAATTTTTCCGCGCAGCGGGCATATTTTTTTTGCCAAATGCACAGAATCATACTACGCATGATATTAAGAACAGTCAAGAAAAGAAAAACATTGACTTTTAAACTTTTAGAATTCTTTTAAAAGTCGAAAATTTAAACGTTAATTGCACAATGAAAAATTGAACATCAAAAAGTTCATTTTAATTTCAGACTATAAAAGATACAAACAAAAAATGAATTTTTAAATAACAAGTATAAAAATAAATTATATAAGTTTATTTTTTCATTTAAAATATAAATTATGAAATAAATGGAATAGGTAAATTGTTAATTAGAAAAATTAACTAGTTTTTAACTTGAAAGTTAAAAATTCTACCACACGAAACTATAGTTAAATTAAAAATTTGAATAAGTTTTTGAAATCGAAAGATTTTAGAACTAATAATATTGAAAAAAGTGCATCCATATTAAAATATACAGTTATTAATGTTATTTCCGTATAATTGAAATGAAATAATATCTTTTCACCAAATTTCACGAACTGAATACTTAAATGCAATTAGGTTAATAAACCGAGCATCATTTTAATCATTATGTAGTAAATGAAAGTTGATATGGTAGTCAACTCAAGCAAAATGCGGTTTTTAGTCTATTTTTATTCTTACATTGAAGTAAGTACAATTACAAATTTATGTACAATACGAATATTAACAGTTTTATTGAATACAGAGTATGGATTGTTTTTTGGCTTCAACAATGGAGAGTATTCAAATAAACTAAAGCAATTTAAAAGAATTATCTCCCTTAATTTTATAATAATTGGCAAAATTAAGTTTAATTTTTTTAATTTTACACTTTTAAATTTTCTATTTAAAAATTTTTATTAATCAAAAAAAAATCTGAGATTTTAGTTGACACCCTGATTTTTTATTTTTACGTAATATAATTAATTTATGAAATACTCCGTGCGCTAAGGTGAAGAATCCGTCGAAAGGGAAAAATGACTTAGGCCAAATCTGCCGTTTGTGTAAAGAAACTTACTTTCTTCGTGTAGACTTAAGGGTTGTTTACGTGTACGCTGCAACGAGAATATGATCCTTACGTCAAACTTCAGTGAGTAACTTTCTTCGCCAAGACGGCTGAAAAAACCACGGCTTATTACATAAGAAAAAATGTGATTTGATAAAGTAATTCTGTGACTTATTAATCACATGAAAACATATGTTCTTATGTTTTTTGCTGTAAAATTTAAAGTTATTAGTGTTATAAAGTATCTCATTTCTACGTTTTTTGTGTATTTTTTTGTGTGTTTTTGTTGTTGTATTTTTTTAAATTATCCTTTAATTTGTAATACTTAAATTATGCATCTGACTACATGAATATATCAGATATTACGCAAGGAAAAATGTAAATATTCGTTTTAATTATTAACTAATTCAAAGAAATTCTGTTTGATCCTATAACAAAAAACATTCCACTAACAAATTTTTTTGTAATTTTTTTCTCGAGATTTATTATAATCCCTCATTGATTATAAAGAAATATAGTTTTTGCAATTGAAAATTTTAAATAATGAAAAAAATTCATGAAATATTTAAATCTCTATTTAGTTCAGCAATATTTATAAAGTATTGCATAGAAAATTCTATAAACTGAATATATTGATACTAAATTTCTGTAAAATGCCTATTCTGATCTTTATTGTCTATTAAAATATTTGATATTTAAACTGTAATTTTATTACAGATATTATATTTAAAATATTGTTATTATAACGGTTTGTAAAAATCATGATGGTTTTTCTCTTTCCAATGTTACTAATTAAACCTACATTCAATAATTCAATATGTTTTTTGTTTTGCTCAAAATTAAAATTTTGCCTCTTTGAAAATATTAAGAAGGACAAAATTTTAACACAAAGATTGAAAAGGTAAAGAAAAATATTGATTGAAAAGTATTGATTTTTAAAGAACATTTTTAAAGAATATTTACTTAAGAGATTATAATTAAAATTGCTCAATCATTTAATCAAGTTTGACTTGATTCATTAGTAGCTTTAAGAATAGAAATAAAACAGTATTAATTAATTTAAAATAATTGAAATAACAATTTGAGGCCATTAAACCCAATTCTAACGATCAAAAATTTTTCCATCAGAATGAGTGAAATAGGAGTGAGTAGAATTGAAAGAAAGAAAAATCAATTCATGTCATTGAATTTGCATAAAATCAGAAAAATCGATTAAAAACGAGGAGAATTCGATTAAATTTTTAAAGATTCAATTTAAAGAAAAAAAATATGGGTAAATTGAAAACACTCAAAATATATTAATTTGAAAATTCAATGAAAACATTAAAGGTTGAATAAATATGCACATACTTTAGGCAATTCAAACAAATTGCATAGAATTAAAAAAATCTATAGAAGAATTCAAAGTTGAGTAAAATTTAGGGATTTTGGAAGAATTAAGAAGACTTTAAGGAGAATTTAAAGATGTTCAAACAAATTCTGAAGAGTTTAAAAAATTCAATCTGCATTAATGAGAATTCACGTAAATTCAAAATGGAAAGTCAACATAAGAAATGGGTAATTATGTTGTTTTATCTAGTATTAGGCAAAATAGTAGTTTTTTAAAGGTTTCCATTTATGCAATTTCAGATGTGGTACTTTCACCACATTGGATTTCTTTTGGAGCACATTTTTCATAAATTAAAGCGAAATATAACGCCGTTTTATGGAAATAGTTGACAAAATTATTATTTTTTTGTTAAAAATTAATTTTTTTTTGTTTAAATATCTTTTGATCTCGAAATTTATTTAATCCATGTTTGATTAAGTCATTCTCCTTACTATAGGGTAAGTTTAAAATTTATATTTTTTTATAGACAATTAATCCTTTTGTTTGAAAATTCATATCATTTAGATATCTTTTAAACATAACTAATATTCTCAGTAAATAATTTACTTTGCAAAATTATTAGAATCTGATCAAAATATAGAAACGTAAAATATTTCTTTTACTTTTTTTACTATATGATCAAATGAACCGGAAATATATGGACACTTAAGGTTCTGTTGAACCTCAAAATTAATTATTGCTTCGTATTCTTCGATGAATATTTAAAAATATATGGTAACATAGAATTATTTGTAACACATTTTGTGTACAAATATTTGATTAAATTCCGTAAAATATCCTAAAATATTTAAAAATCTCTTCAAACCTTTTAGGTCCTACTAAAATACTTCATTTTTAGGAATTTCTTTGAAATTTATAAAAATATGATGAATTTGTTAGAAATGGTTAGCATATATTGAAATGTCATAAAAATCCTTTGAGGTTTTGTGTTGCCCTTGATATCAGTAAAAATACACTAAAACCTTTGATGGTTCTGTCATATCCTTCAAAATCTTTGTAAGGTTTCGGAAATTTTTTGCATTAGATTAAGTTTCATTTAAGTAGCCCCCCCCCCCACCTAATATTTTTACATTTATGCAAACCCATTCGATTGCACCCCAAATGCGCTCCATTGCATGACAACGTAAATATTTTGCGCTAAAAAACTAAAGGAGTTATTGCAATCGTTAAAGTGGCGGGGGGAGGGCTAACCCCCCTCCCCCTCACTTTAGAAAACATAACATTTAAATACGTAATCTTGACGAACTTCAAATGCGCTCCATCGCACCACCAATAATAAGCATTGAACCACTATGATGATGGAGTTATCGGCGAAGTAAAATGGGGGGGGGGGGGGGCTACTGCGATTTTTTCAAAAATTAACAATTTCTAAATTTCTTTTACGTACTTATGCAGTTTCAAATGCGCTCTATAGCTCTCCAAAAAATAAGTTTTGCGCCAATTAATTGACGAAAATAAAAATTGGTGGGGGGGGAGATAGTGCAACGCTGGTGTTAAAATCCCTATTATGAACTAATAATCGCATGTTTCTTGCAGAACACATTCTATTCCAAACGCGCTCTATTGCACCACCAGCAATTTTTCAATCGAATTAGAAATCAGAAATTTATTGAATTCTAAACACCTGAAGTAAGTGATAACTCATGGTAACTTAAACCCCCATATTTTAAAATATCAAATCGTAAAAAAAAAATTTATTGGATTTAAAATGCGCTTCATTGCACCACTATTAAAAAAATGTTGACTCTAATAGAACACGGAAAAATATATAATCTTCCGATGGGGCGGCTGGTGACACCCTTCACGTATCTCGCGCTCTAATTAATATTTTTCAACATTCTTTGGCTGATTCCGAAGCACTTCAAATGCGCTCCATCGCTCTACCAAAAAATTCAATTGCGCTCAACTGCAAGTACTGATAATGAGAGAGTGCAATAAAGTCAATAAGGAATTATAAATTTTTGTTTTTGAAATGGAATACAGTTTTATAGTTCGAATTCAGAATCCTTTCGAATGAGCCAGAGAGAATAAAAAAATATTAATCAGGACTCGAAATACGTAAAACATGTCACCAAACCCCCTTTCCTACCTCATAGTATGCTCTCGTTATCAGTACTTGTAATTGAGTGCAATTGACTTTTTTGTTGAAGCGATGCAGCTCATTTGACGTACTTCGAAATAAGCCAAAGAATGTTGAAAAATATTAATTAGAACGCAAGATACGTGAAGGGTGTCACCAGCACAGCCCCCACCACCCCCCCCCCCCCCCCCCCCCCCCCCCCACCCCTCAACCAGAC
>JAAAKG020003481.1:0-21625 GCA_010014905.2 Druon quercuslanigerum | reverse complement strand
TAAAATAAAAAAAAAATTAAAATATTTCATCAAGTAGGCTATTTATACTGTATCTGGTGCCAATACCTCAAAATTATTATTTTTTTAAATGCAAGAGTCTCGAAATATAATAAAAAAATGAAAAATTATTTCTGTCCCGTGTTCATGGAAAACAAATAATAAAAATTTAACGCACTCAATGAATCTTGTATTTTTCATTTCACAGAAATTTTTGTTCTGCGAGTAAACCTTTTCTACGGTTTGGCAATAAGCTCATCCTAAAATTTCAATATGGTGGTTTCACCGAAAGAATCTTGAGCAGAGGCATTTTTTAAATCTGAAGAATCCTGACACAATAGATTGCAATTCAGCACCATAATCGTCATTGTTTTTAAAGATTTTAATGATCGAATTGACATTTTATACGTCTTTTACAGGCATCAGGTTTTCTTGGAAAAATCAGTTATTCTTAAAATTAAAATTTCTGCGAAAAAGACAGAAGATTTAAAAGAAGAAATTAATAGACGAACATTGTTTACCGAAAAATACATCTTCAAATTTATCATCAATCATTTTTGTAAGTGACGCGTAGTTTTTATTTTGATCGCAAAAAGTAATATCAAGAATAAAAGAATAGAATTTTTAGAGAAACAAGAGAAGCATTTAAAAAAATTAGTTTTTTGGAAAAACAGAACAATGTGCAATAGAATGTTAATCAACCAAATTTTTGTTATAGGATGCTTAGACTTTAGACAAAATCGATTGCGAATCACGAGATATCTAATAAGAATGTATTTGTCAAAGACGGATTTTTTAATGAAAATTAATCTCTGATGCTTTTTTATCTTTGAGATTAGTTAGTTATTAGTTGATTACTAAATCCAAGTGGCAGAAAAGATATTTCATAATTTCGAAAATGTTTTTGATGTTTTGAAATAATTATCGGCATCAAAATATAGGGTCAAAATTATGTTGATATTTCAATTAAAATAATTTATTACTGTTTTTTATATTATGAAATGATAAACTAACTATTAACTGATTGGTTTTTTTTCAAAACACTGAATATGAATTAGTTTCCATGAAGTGAAATAAATCAAATATTGAAATTCGTGTTATGGAATTAAATATTAGCTATTATATATAAAATAAAATAAATTTTTTTATCCAAATATGTCCATTACAATCATTTTTGCTAATGTTTGTGATTTTGGAATATGAACTTCTAAATTAAATTTTCAAAATTATATGTACACAATTTCCATGATTCTATTCTGCTAAAATTCATATTTTCTAGCATTAGCAAAGAGCTTATAAATAATTAAATTTAAAAAAAGAAAAATTCAAATTTGAAAATATATAAAGTGTAAGTTATTTAAATGTTTCAATAAAAATAATTTGTTAAAGCTTATTATTTGAATTTTCAATGAAAATAATGGTTTAATGTCTTTCTTGTTTTGAGCTGATTAAATATTTATTAAATAATTCTGTTTAAACAAAAATTCTTTAGTATTATTTTAAAGGAAATAATAATAATAATAATAATAACAGTATTGAGTTACATAAAGATAAAATCAGTATCTAAATTTATTTTTTTAAATTATAAGTAAATAAGTTCAATTTAAAAAAATTACTTTTAAAGATAAGTAATAAATTAAAGATATGGAATGTAAATTATATATAAATCATTATAATGATACAATGAAGATGTTTGTTTAATGCTTTGTATGTTGTGATCTGATTAACAAACTATTAATTGATTTTATTACAACTTATCATTTCTAGAATTAGTTTCCAATGTCAATAATAAATCAAATTTAAAAAAATGAAAATTTAAATTTAAAAAAAGATATTAGGTAAAAATTATTTGAATGTTTTAGTGAAAATTATAGTTAATAGCTTCTCATATACTGAAATATTTAATTTATTATTATCTGAATAATTTTTTAAGGATTATAAATTAAATAGAGATTAAGGCTTAGTTTCTTGAAATTAGGTGATACAATTTATTTATTTATTAAAAGTTTACATAATTGAAAATTGGATATATTTTGCATGATAAAAGTTTATTCATATTAAAACATCCGTATTTCAATTACATAATTTTCAAGTGATTCTGATGTTGTGCAGTGGGTATTTGCTCATATTTTTTAAATTTATACATCAATTTGTTTTAATTTTTCAAAAGGAAATATAAAAGGTTACTAACAAATAAAATTTTTAGAAGTGAAAGTAAAAATTAAAAAAAAAATGGAATAAATATTATTTTACTAGATAAATGAAAATAAGAGTTTAATGCTGTTTACGCCATGAATACATTAACTAATTATAAGCTGATTTTTTCACAATGTTAAATTATATAAAGATTGATTTAAAATTTCTTTTATTTTAGTAACATAAACTTATTATTTACTTACAGTCTATGTAAGTTAATGTGGGCCATAATTAGTATAATCATAAAGTATATTATAAAATAAACATTATTTGGATGATTCAAAGAAGATTGTTCTTTAATGTTTTCTATGTTATTAACTGATTAATTGCTCATTAGCTGATTAATTTTTGTGCAATATTAAATAACATTTAGATTAACTTTTAATTTTTTTCTATTTAGAAACAAAAATTATTTGCTTATTTTAAAGTGATGTTACTGAATATTTAATATAATTTTGACAATAAAAGTTTATTCATTTTTAATAAAAATATATGTTTAATGATTTTTCGTATAGCGCTGTTTCATTTTGTTCCCGAGTATGTCCGAGCAATCTCGAATTTTACCGAGCGCGTTCGAGTGAAATTGACAAATAATCTTTAACTATATATGCAGCTTCAAATCGACAATTGTTGAATTTTTTTATATTTTAAAACATGTTCTTAAATTTATTTTTCCAAAATAAAAAATAATCCGAAATTTTCTGAAGAATATAAAAAAAGGGTTTATTATCATAAAATCTTTCAAACCCCTTGAATAAAAAATTACAAAAATTACCTTAAGTATATCAGATTCTTCTTTGAGAATTTTAAAAATTTTATCAAATCTTTTTAATTATTCTTCTGGATTCCATTAGTGAATAATTTATATCTGTATTATTAATTGACTTCCTATAAAATCGGACACACAAATAGTTTATGATGAATATGTTAATACAGTGTCTTCTCTGATCCATTTTAAATCAGGCAGATTCTACACTCCACGCCAGAGGATTTCTTAAAAAAGAAATGTTTTTTTTCCAGACAAAATTAGGTAAACTTATTTTTCCATTAATGAAATAATTCTTTATTTTCGAATTATTCGGATGATTTGAATGTTGAAGTTTGTTTAAGAAAAAGTCGTAACACATCAAACTTAGTTAAATTATTAATTGTTTAATTAAAAACATTTATTTTTTTTTTTTTAATTTATCAATCAGTTAAATCAAACTAAAATGTATTTAAATATAATTTGATACTGAATCATTTGCATAATTACATTTTTTGAACCGTTAAACCGTCGTCTTTAAAAATTAATTATTGCTTACTTTATAATACTTGATATATAGTTCGATTATAAAATAATAATTTATAATAACAGTTGATCAACTAAAAACGCTTTTTATCCCAATTTTTTAAATCCAATCACTTTTAATTTTTGAAGTAATGAGAAATGAATTTTAAAATTCTTTAAATTGAAAATTCACGCTTGAACAACAATGCTTTAAAATATAAATTTTTAATTAAAGATTTTAGAAATACGCATGTTATATAATGTTTAATAAAGCCTTGGATGGCCTTCGATTTAAAACGCTTATGATTTTTAATTGTTCAAATTTTTTTTTAACTGAATTTTAAAATTCATGACATTGAGATGTACGATTAATTATTACAAATCTAAAATTTGAAAATCTTGAAATAATTATTTTAAAAAACGGTGGAAATGTAAGTTAGGCAGATTTTTTTGTCTAAAAACTTGGAACATTTTCGGTTAAATAATGATTTTTTGCAAAACCTTTTTAACGGGACAACTCTGTTATATTTTATAATATATTACTAACACTTCCTCAAACAAAATTCCCAAATTTTGTTGTATCAGAATTTTGGGTTTTTTTTGCCTTTTTTGGTCTTTATTGACAATTTATGGGCTACACTGCTTTTTTATAAAAGTTTATATTTCGAGTGTAGGTGCTAGCTTTAATCAAGCAATTTTGACTGTTTTTAGGCTCTTCAATGCACCAACAAAAAATTTACATAAACCACCTCTGATAAAAGTAAAACTACCCCTTGTGAAAAATCATGAAATTCAGTAAAACAAAGAATATCAGAATTTTGGGCTCTCGTGAGCACGAAAAAAGTTCCAAAATCCACAGCCATGTTAAAAAAAATCACCTCCTTGTCAAAAATAAAATCTGCAAAACACAAAATGCAACAGATTTTGCGCTTATTTTAAGCTCTAATTCAAAAAAAACAAAATAGAAAGTAGTGATGTGTTCTTCTTGGGCTCTCCGATGCTTGTAATTTTTTTTTGCAAAAAACTTTTCTGCATCTAAAGATTCAAACACCTATCTATAAGTACAAATTCTTTTTTTTAATTGGCCCGAAAATACTGACAGTGTACAAAGGGGCTGTTCTTTCACGTTAAGGGTTAGAGTCCAAAAATCGGTGTTGGTCTTCTTGAAGAGCCCAAAAAAAGAGTGATCTTATTGACAATTTGAAATTCTAAAAATAATTACTTGTTGACAAATTCGTATCTGCGTCTTAACCGTATGTTGTCATTTAACCCAAAATCGACCGCCTGAAAAATTGTGATTTTTTAAAAATTTTAGCGCTGCATTTTTTGGCCTTTTTTCGGCTCCCAGAAAATATACAATTTGATTTTTGCGCTTCAACCCTTAACGTCTGGAATCAACCCCTCTATACGAAGTAGATTTGACTTTGTAAAATAATAATATTTTTGAGAATTTTCTAGTTTCAATAGAGTTTTTTGGAGGCAAGAAATCGGAGTGGGTATTTTTGAGAAGCTCAAAAATCAGAGACTCTATTAAAACTGGAAAATTCTGAAAAAGATTATTCTTTGTTTCTACTAATGACAGTGGTTTTTCTGTACATAGGGTTTGTTTTTTGCAGTTTTTATTTTTCTGAAGAGGGTGGTTTTTTGAACATACCAAAAATAAGCCCAACTTTTGGTATTGTTTTATTTTGCGGATATGAGTGCTTGCTTAAGGGGTAGTTTCATTTCTAGTAGGGGTAATTTTTGGAAATTGGTTGTTAATGCGTTTAGGAGCTCAAAAAAAGCCTATAATTTTGAAAATATTAATTAAAAAAACTAATAGTCGTTAAAAAAAATTAATCAAAAAATGAAGAGCACCATTCCATTTCTCTCCAAAATATCTCGATGTGGTTTTTTTTTGGTTTTTTTCTTAAACTATTGTTGCAACATTTAGGGCATTTGCTGTAAAGCATACTATTGCTGTTTTCATGTGGATATAGATTTGAGTCTTGTGTAATTATTAAAAAAAAAACTAATAGTGGTATCAAAAAAATTAAAACACCTCTAGATTCATCTCCGAAAAATCACGACTTAATTTTTTTTAACAATTCTTTAAACAATTAAATTAGTTTTTATAGTTCTGCATTTTTATAAATAAAATAATGAACAAAACCATTCGATTCCTCTTAAAAATATCTCGATGCAGTTTTTTCTTTATTTTAAACCATTTTTTCAACAGCGACGTCATTTGTTATTTAACGCCCGTTTGCTGTATGTCTGCGGATATCTATTTGAGTCTTACGTATTTAATTTAACAAAAATTTCAACCAAAAATTAAATTATTAAATTTTTTATGACAAAAATACATGTTAAACCAAAAAGGTCAATCCTTATTTAAAATAACAGAATATTCAACTCTAATAATAGTTAAGTTTTTAGTTTACAGAAAAAAAATTCTTGACCAAAAAAGAAATAAATTTCCGACAGAGCAGTCAAATTTTCACCAGAAAAATTTATTGTGATGCATTTAAGAAAGAAAATAATTTTTAAGACAAGAATTTAACTTTTAGCCAAGTAGTTAAGTTTTCAACTAAAGAAAGATGAATTTGCAAAGAAAATTGTAACAAAATTTTCGATCTTGATTCAAAAATATTTCTTCTTTGGTATAATACTTCTACTCTAAAAACTACTTAAATACTTTCTCTATTTTTTTCATTGGAAAGAGTTTAGTTTGAAATTGTCACACGTTCTAATTTAAAACAGAGATTGTTTTAAATTTCTTTTTTTAAATCCAAATTTTAATTCTTACAAATAATTACCATCCAATGTTAAAAATTCCAAGACCTAAAATAAAAAAAATAATTAATTCCTAAAATTCCTTGTTTCAAACTGATTTCACTACGAAATATTGTATTGAAAGTTTAGTACAGGGCTTGTTTAGCAGAGAATATGTCCGCGGGTCAGGGAATATTGCACGTTGAGATTCAGAACAGTTTTAATTATATTTTAGTTATAGATTTTTCAAATTAAACTAATAGGATGGAAGAATATTGTTTTTAAATACTAAAAGAAAATTCTTCGAGATTACGTGATTGGTACCTAAAGGAGTTTTCTTAATTTCATGTCGGTTTAATACGTTGACAGCACCACTGTACATATTTAATTTCGCTCGTTGTTTAATGTCCGTTCCTCAATATATTCCACGAAGCATTGTATTGGCACATGGGCATTAGGTACTACTCTATAACTAACGGATTTCTAGTGGAAGTTAGCCGAATACATCTTAGTAGAAATCCAAGTAAGGTAAAAATGAGGGTATCTGCATGCGTAGCAGACCTTGACCTGGCACGAAGAGAAACCTTGGCAGGAGGAGACCTGACAGGAGAATGATGTTTCTCAGGAGAATCCGAAGGTTCACAACCAGAAATACCAATAATAGGTTCGACATTAGGTAAACAGTCAAACTCTGAAGGCAATTCTGCAACTGGAAATAGATATTATATTTTCTTTAAATTGTAAAATAGTACGTTGCGATTTAAAAATAACTGATGGCACGCGAAGCGACGACTCTGATACTTACGGTTGTATGTTTTATACTGAAGTGGGGACGTTTTATGTAGTCAAAGATATTAAATCCTTCAATTTTTTGAAAGTGGACGTAAAAAACTGATTTTGTTTAATTTATGATTGGCTCATATATTTTGCAGCAGATTAAGCATTAAAAAGTAGGTACTTGAAGCAATATTTGAATTTGCTATTCTATTCTATCCTATTTTTTCCTCTTTATTTTAATAAAAGACACTTTACAAGGAATCTGTAGTGCCATCGTAGTTGGTACCAACGAATCAGTGAAGATACATTTCACTAGTTATCGCCTGCCTTGGAAATGCAAAAAATAAAAGTTTTCGTCGAAAAAGTACTGTAGAAAAATTGCTCTGCAACCCTTGTTGGTTCAGATGACAAATATTTCTGGGAAATTGCGTAAACATTTACAACAGATATTCTGTGATCTTAAACTATACCATATAAAGCTAAATATAAATTTTTTGTTTTAATAATTATCTACTGCAAAAGGCATGCATACTGAATAAGTCCATCGTATTATAAATAATAATAACAATTGCAAAACATTTTCTGCAATTGAAAAACAAGAGATTCTCCATGACTTTTTCTTGCATGCCACATTGTATTTTGTTAGGAAATATTATTTTAAGCTAAAAGAAATAACAGCATGCATATTTCTTTAGCTTAAGATCAAAAAATTTTGAAAAAAATATCTGCCAACTATTGGCAAATTCAAGTTTTCTCTCGCTCCCTCGTGATTTTAAAATATATTTAGGGCAAAGCTAAGAAGCAATTTAAATTAGAAAAGAATGTGTTCAATGCAAAAAAATGAAAATGTTCAATTCTGGCTTTTCATATAAGTAATATTTGAACGTATTGAACAGATATTATGTATAAATTGTTAAAGTAAGTTGACTTCTGTATTAAAATACGATATTATTTTTTAACCTAAAATGCGTTAAAACTTTTTAAAAATACAAAATCACAAGTCACAATGATGTTGCTTTTTTCTTTTATTTTTTCAATGTTTGGCCCTCAATATGGGCAATGAGTAATCTTTTCAAGTAAGCATTGTATACACAAGTTTGAAGAAAATCTTTCGTTTTTTCATAATATACTATTATACTTTACCTGCAAAGAATTTAAAAGTCACCTTTCATTACATATAATTTTGAAACAATTTCTTCACAAGTATGCAATTTGTTTTCATAGTAAGTCTGCAATCGTAAATTTGACAAAATATAGTGAAATAATCCTTTTTGGGCCATAAAAGTTCAGAATAAAACGAAAACTTGTAGTCTCCTAAACTTTATAAAGACTTTAAACGAGCCGTACAACTTTTGAATTCATTAACATTGTATAAAGTTACGAGTGTACCTATACTCACACTCAAATATGCACAAAAACATTTTATAAAAGCGTAGTATACTGTACAACAACATGCCGACACCTGAAATTTAAAAACATGCTTATACTTTTAGAGGAATCGAAACTTTAAAAAAAAGTAATTATAATTCTTTTCATTAATGTTCTGTTTTTTGTGTTTTGTGTTGTAATATCACTTTTGTCAGAAAGTCAATATCTTTTTTTTTTGGTCAAGACAGAAATTGAAAATAATTGTTGTCTCTAAGATTTGAAGGCTTCGGTTATGACTTTGCATTTTTTCTTAAATAAAACAAAAATGTTAGGATACATGGAAACAGATAATAAATTTTTATTTCAATATGAAACTTAATTGCAGAAGGTCAGCTCTTGTCGTAGAGGCAAACTTTTGCTTTATTTAGATCATCAGCAAATAATTTGGGCACAGAGTTTCTGTTCGACAGTGCAATTATCCTGTCATTTCGAACTTGGCTTACCGCGAACGTATTTTAAGTTACATAGTCGCATAGTCTCCAGCAATCGGTTCAGAGAACACTTTCTATCGTATCGGTTCTAAAAGAAAACTGCACACTCGAGACATGACATCATTCTCCAGTAATGCGAGAAAAAAATTGTATTCATTATCGAATTTTCTTGCTCGAATTGCTTGCGTGTTTAGCGTTCTCAAAGTGCGAAAATATTACTGACGCGCATTTTTATCTTTTATCATATTATTATAATATGAATGCAGATGGTTTTCACCCGGCGTCGTTCTGTGTCCTTAAGACACATGAGGGTTTCACGTCTTATCAAAATTTCCATCATTATAAAGTTCGTCAAATATTCTTTCGAAATGCAAACTTCATTATTCTAACGAGCACATCCCAAATCTCCCAAACTTAGAGCAATTTGAAGAACATGGAAGAACAACTGTTTTGAGCAGTTGGCTAATGTAAAGTGGAATCTTCCATATATTTTAAGATCATATTTACCTATTGAATTGATTATAACGGCCAAAGATATGACAAAAGTATAACATAGTTTCATATTTTATAATAATAGAAAAAACTTATGATGAGAAACTTCATTAGTACTGTATAAAAGAATATGCTGGTTCTTCCATAGATAATATCATGTATGTTGTGCCATTATCTTGTAGAATGTAAGCGTCTGAATTGTCCTTGTAAGATATTTATATTTAATCAAAGTCTATATAAAATAAAAATTACGTTCTTTAGATTGTTAAAAATGATATACAATTATATAACCTTTTATGATTTAGAAAAATGGTGGGCTTACATGGGAAATATATACACAGTGTCTACTATAACGACCCATTTAAAAGTTTCAAAACTAATGTAAGGTCAAAAAAGTAGGTTTATAGTATTAGAAAAATAGATTCTATACTTTTTCACTTTTTTAACAAATGTTTCAGGAAATATTAGGAAATAAATTTGTTTAAAAACAGAAGCTTCATCCTCAAACTTGAAGCTAGAACGCATTCCGAACATATTAATGTTTGCTACATTTAAGTATATATATGATAATCAGATTACAACTGAGTTAATTGAAGCAAAATTGAATAACCAAATTCACTTCTTATTTACTTTTTCATTTATCAAAATAAATTTTTAGTGTTGAGTACCTTTGGGTATGTCATTATTAAAGGCATAAACTTGTATTTAAAGGGTAGATGTGAGGGCCCAGCTAATGGGGATAGAAATAGGGCAGCTCCCAAAATTAAGAAGCTGTGGATGCTTCCGCCCTAGCCTGATAAGCGATAAAAGGAGACTGCTCTGAGCCATGTCGTGGCAAGTTTTACGCTTAGACCTGGACAAGATAAAGGTGAAATTTATAAACAGGTATCTCAGCGGACATAATGAAACTTACTTGGAACTTCGCGAGGAACTAGCTTAGACGCTCTTTCGGATAGGCATCTACAGGTAGGTCGCATGTTCAGCAGAGTCCGGAAATAGACGGATGTTCTTTGATGTTATCGCTGCCAAGACTTTGGTCACATGGAAGCGAACTATTAAAATCCCGATAGGAGCAAATTATGCTGAATGTGCGGCAACTACGGTCACAAATCTGCAAAGTGTGCCAGTACGTCTCAGCTCCCAAAAGGACAGCAGTAATTAGCCACACCAAGTCACATTGACGAACGTCCACGAGACCTTTGAGCGATGTCGTCCTGCTGCTGAAGACGGTGCATTGTGGCTGGGACTGGAAGCAAGAAGACTGAAGCAATGCAAATACGACTACTGCTACTACTACAGCTTTTTTCATATAGTTACACATGAAACGCACACATGGGCGGATAGTCAACAAGGAACGAAAGTGAGTGTGGAACTTAATATAAAGTTACGTACCCACTAAACATTAACTCCTTTTCCGCCGACCCATATCCTAGAAAACGCTTTCGGTTGGGTCTGCTACATTAGTTTCAGCGTTCCTAAGGCTTCTTTAACGAGGCTGCCTCCCTGAAAGCCAAGGCAGCGGTAGCAACGTACCCTTTCCGTCTTCTTATGTACGCGACAGGATATCCACCCCACCTTCAGGTGTCCCGAACGCACCAGTCCCGCCGCCAACTCTTCTGTCATTTTCACGAAAGCTTCATATTGCCTTTGAAGGGTTTTTCGTGAGGCTGACCTTTACCGCGTCGACCTTCGCAGCGTCGGTAGTTGAGTCGACGTCCAAGACCTCAACCTCAATACAGGGCACAAGCTCACGCACGTTACCCCCCTCACCAACCGTCTCCTTAATAGCTGCTGAGAACACAGCTCTATCTTTCAATGCAGGACTCATCTTCACAAGGACATCTTCGCTTCTAGTCTTTCTGACCACCTGGCTTTTACGCTAAAGGCGTCAGGCCTAACTTTTATCTTGAGGTCCTTGAACCCTTGGCTGCTTCGATTAAAACCGCCTCGAGTCGAGATCGTCGCTGCGTTTTCTTCTGCTTTCTGGTGGGAGCAGGTTTTTCGTCTCATTCCTTTTTGTTAAAAAACGAGATCGCGGGCGTTGAAGCGTTTCAGGTCCTCGGCTTTTTACTCGCTCGCTTGTAGGTACCTGCCACAACAGGCTCTATTTCCAGCGAGGATTTTCTTATCCGTAACCCGGGGACGCATATAGTAGGGGTATAACCTTCACTCCACCAGAGAAAACTTCAGTAGTAAACTACCGCTGCTGCTGCTGCTAGCAGCGCTGCTTCTACTGCTATTGATGCTCCTAATGTTACTGCTGCTGTTGCAAGGGCCCCTTTTGTACTACAGCTACTGCTACTTCGACTGCTACCACTACTAATACTGCTGTGAAAACCTCGAAAAGAAAAACGAGAACCATCCTTGCTTCGCCAAGATGTTGAGGGCAGACATGCCTGTTTCTAGATGATTTTACCCTGCTAACGATGATGTCTACAATGCAAGAAAACGACATCCTCTCTCACACCCTCTCAAACGTGTGGGAAGTGGAGATCATATCCAGCATATTTGAAAGCTTTTCTATCATTTCTTCGACCAAAAATCACATCAATTTATTACATTATAAAGCTCACTTGTCACAAGCGATACATACTGAAACATTTGATAAAAAATTTTAATGTATGAAATCCATCTTTTGTTTTATTTTATGATATTATTCAGAATTTATATTAATTTTTAAATTCATATCATAATGTTTTGCGATAGTGTGTGTCGATCTGTCGTTGCCGCCGTCTCTGTACCGGATAAATTTTGAAAGACTGAGTGGATTAGATTGTGCTTCGTCACACGATGTTATATACCAAAATGAAAGGTCGGTTTCGTTAGCCAGTAATTTTAAATAAAAATTTAAAATTAATTTATGCCTTTCTCTAGTCTGAATATACGTTAAAATTTTTGGCTATTTCAGGTGTTAACTTAGACCGACAGTATAGATTTTCAATTTTCAGAGTCGGTGAAAAAGACCTTCACTGATCGATTGTCCCTCTCACCTGTAATAGTAAGACCAGAAATCTATTTTTTTATCTACAAAAAATAATAAACAATTACCCTCGAGAAATGGTGGAGCGAAATAAGAATAAAAAAGGTTTAGTACAAAAAAAGTATTCTGGTCCCAGAAAATAAAGATTATTGTAGTGGTACGGCACTTTGGTCGACGATTTTTTTGCTAAAAGTTTCATAAAATAAAGTTTAGAAAGGATTTTATTATTTTACTGTATCGAAGGACTTTTATGCAGCCGAAGCTATTTGCGAAGCTGCATTCCAATAGCACCCCCACAACGGTGTTTAAATATTTTCCTTATGCAATAATTTCGGGCTTTTTTGGATTTTTCTGGTCACCGATTTCGATTTTTCGTATCTGTTTGTTTTCTACAAAAATACGACTTTTGGGTGGAGGTACTGGTCACAAGCCGCTTTACTACAGAACATCTAAAGAATTAAAAGAATCAACCGTGCCAGTCATTATCCAAAATCAAGTTATTTGAGATACTTGGCACAACCAGAAAAATCAGAGAATAAATCTCGGTTCCAATATGAAAATCCAACCGAATTTGTTTTTTTATTAAAGTCGCTTTCTTGCCAATAGGTGGTAGTAAAATTACATTAGTAACTGTGAATTTAAGTGAAGTATTATGTTTCAAAAAATAGTTATAACAGTTTTCTGAAATGCACGGTATTTGGCTACCGGAGTCGATTAATGATTGAACAGGGAAATTGAAAATTGATAAAATGAGACGGCTAACATTTCCTGGCGTAAAATTTAGTTGTCGTTTGCGTTTTACTAAGTTAAATATAAATGAGTTAATGCTTGACCGACTTTATTTGTATCCGAATAATCTATATCAACAATAAATTCTCGTACTCTAAATGGAATCTGTTGTATGATTGAATAATTTATTTTTTATTGGTCAGGTAGTGGTTGCAAATATCGGGCATATTTAGCTTGAGATCAAAAATAAACTTGCAGCGACCCAAAACTAGAATCATATCTTTTGGCAGACCATTTCGATTTAATTATAAATTGTATTGGAACAGAATAAAATTCATGATAGAAACAACTATGTGCTTACTTTGTTCACGTATTTATTTAGATGAAACGTAACTATCCAAAGCTTCCAAAAATACTTTAGGGTTTCGTTATTGGTCAGATTCAAAGACCGGGGTTTTGATTCAATATTAATTAATTGCAGCCATGCTAGATAAATGTTTACAGTCTGCATTCCTGCAGCCCCCTGTTGTGGTTGATGCTGCTCACATTTTCTTCTCACAGCATCGCTTGCCTGGTTATGTGCATTTTAATTTACACACATCTCGACTGATAAAATTTCGACGCTCAAAAGATCTATTTAATCTTTTCAGATGCCTTCGCCTACGATCTGTTTCCAAACGCTCATACCGAGGGAAACCTTTAGACCAGGTGTTAATCCAACTAGTGTTATTACTCATGAAAGGGCAAGAAAAGTTTTTATGCTTATTTTATTTTTTAGTCTTTTGTTCGGTTGACAAATATATAACGAAATTCCTCTTATAGGATTATGTCCATGCTTATTTATTGTTTGTTATAAAATAATGGTTGGCAAAGTTCAATAAAATAAATCTGATTTAAAAAACGTGACAATGATTCTTATTTTGATTTATAGATCGAGATCTCCTCCTTCCAGACTTGCTTCTTTTCTCCCTACTACCATACTTCGATATCGACTTCTAATAGTGCGGATTATTTCTCGCAAATATAAGCGGCGGTTATACAAAGTTCGCGCTTACAATTTTTCTCCGGATAAACAGATCCAAATAAAAGGAAATCGTAATTATACTGCACCAATGCAAATTGAAGATGTTTTAAAAACATCGCCTGTTACGTCGTTACAATATAAGAGTGTAACAATACAGTGCTTTGCGGGATATACACATAACGATGAGAAAAAAGCGAGCGAAAATAAGTATGTACAGGGGCGAAGTTTTCGAATTGAATCGGCAAAAAATGAAGGAAACGCCTTTAGGTTAGACAACTTAATTACATTAACTTAATTATATATTATAATGGTTCAGCATATGTATACTTCTAATTAAAACGAGTTTATTGCATAAATAGTTGTAGGAATTTTATTATATTCTGAAAATAATTAATAATTAAAATTCATATGAATAATTTATGACATGCTCCAAGAATTAAAAACATCATTTAGTAATGTTTCTCTTAAAACTTTCTTCATAAAATACAATACATTAAAAAATTGAGTTTTGAACATGTAAGTTTGGTTGTAGAAATAAATTTTTCAATACAAATAAATGCCATAAAACAGTTTAATTTTCTAGCTGAAAATATTTTTTTGTTATAAATTTTATTTTTTAAATTAAAATATTAATTCAAAACTAAAGATATCTTAAGGTAGTCGAATTTTAATCAATAAGATGTATTTACTACACAAGCAGATCAATTTAAAATGAAATAAATTAATTTTTAACCAAATGGAAGAATTATTTTAACAATTAAAAGAAATTTTAAAAAACATATTTGATAAATTTTCATAGACATAGTTGATCCTTTAAGCAGGAGTGGCGAATTTTTTTACAGAATAATGGACCTTCAATCCAAATAGTCGAATTTTTTAATCAAATGAGCGAATTTTTAAACGATAAAAGTTAAACTTTAACCAAAAACTGTTGACTTTTAATTTTGAATACAACTTTCAACTCAGTAGTTGAATTTTGAACCAAAGAGGATTATTTCTGGTCAAAGGATATAGCACTTAATATTTGAACCAAGACAAGATAAGTTTTCACGTAAAATTTTAAAGTTGAATTCTTAATGAAAATATATTTTTTATTTCAAAAAAATGGGTACATTATTTTGCATGTGCAAAAAATATAAAAAATAGTATTGTATGCAAAGGAATAACCAAGCTCCTGAAAGTGCTAAAAAATTCTAAAAACTTGAATATTACTGTTAAATTTTTTAAGAAAGAGAAAGCAGAAGCACCTGCATCAGAAGCAGCACGGGAGTATCATTTCCGCACTCACCGTCAATTCAAAACTTTGTACGGAGAAATCACTACAATCATTAAAAATAAGGATTTTGGTCCAAAACCTCTTCTGAAATTCCTGTCCTGCAGGTTAGAGGTGATCCATCATTTGTATTCACTGTAATGTGATCGTGTTAGTACGTCGTGATGTTGCAATTTGACACCATCACAATAATCCAGTAGTAGTTCTAAAGTTTTACGAATTGTTCTAAAATTAGACACCTCGAGTAAAATTTGACATTTCATGACTTCTTTTTGTAAATCTGGTAAATTAAGATAATTTGATTTCGTCTTTATATTTTTTTAACACGTATATAACTTTCGCGAGGACTTTGTGGTCTTAAGTGAGAAGGTTCAAAAATCTCATCACCCCGTGGCGTCGTCGAATAGGATTCGCTGTCAACTCCCTTTTTTAGCGAATCTTCTATAGTCCCGAGACCTTTGCACTGCTCCTTTTTGGCTGGTTCTGGTTCTTATCGTTTGGTTTGGCTTCAACAAAACCTATTTATCCAAGGCACGTTCCTAGTGAAGGTGGAACAGTGGCGAATTATCCAAAATTAACAATAAAGATGCAATTGCGCCCCATTGAATTATGAAGTTTAAGGGCGAATTGACCACAAAATCTGTAAATAGATAGGCAATTCGGTTCCATTTATCTTATCGCTCCTAATTTAATTTTTTAAATCTTTATCGAAGGAAGGAAGGTAGTGAGAAGAAGAGACAACAGCGAGGCAGACTAGCGGCGTGTAGCATCATCGGTCTCTCTCTTGACCGCAGAGACTCCTATCTTAATTCTCGCGATCTAGTGTCTCTTTCTTTTCTCTATAGTTCGTAAGTTGCCCCCCTCTCACGGTGATTGATACGCCGAGCACGTTTCTCAGTCAGTAACGCTTGTAAGCTCGAGGTGTCGACCACAGTTCCGGTACCCACTGTCTTACCTCTTTCCTTGAGGTAGGATTTAAATCCTCTTAATAGTGGCCCAGCCAAGTTTATTTCCTTAGTTTTTTTTATTTGTTTGATTAATGTGTTAATACTCCTTGGTTGTATCAATATGCATAGAGCCTAAACTAAAATAATGGAGTGCCGACTGGTTATTCTCTCGTTGCCTGTACTTCGTGCAATATTTAGAGTACCTATCTAGTGATGTTTTGAGTGCTTAATTGAGTGACCTGGCCAGAGGATTATATTGTGTTTCAGTCGTCTATTTCTTTTGTAGGTGAGTATTCGATCCGACCTCTCTCTGGCACCTTTTCACCCGTAATTTCCCGACCTTGATATAACTTCTATTCACTCTTCCAATCTATCCCGCTGTACAATATTGCTGACGCCGAAAAAACGGAAGAGGTGGAAGAAACTAAAACAATACTTATAATCGCAGAGAAAGTAAGTGAACCGGGACCGGCATGAAGAACGAGCGGAGGACAAGAATTAATGGAAACCTAGAAATTACTAGCGAAGGATCGAAGAGAACGAGAAGATAAATCTTGAAACGATCAAAGATGGATTAAAGGTGTCGACTAGACCTACTAGAGAAAATAAAATAAAAAAATAACGTCCTGTTCACTCTCCCTTCACTGGGGAAAGGAGTTTATAGGGATGAATCAAATCTGTATATTTTCAAATGCCAACTTTGGGATTGCGTACTAGATAGATAATATATTTTTACTTAATTCTCCTATAATTCCTTGTCTCATATTTTGCTAAATTGAATTTAAACGGGGTAGACTACCACCCACAACAGTAGATCCAAGAAGAGGAGGTTTTAAATCTTATGCGCAGTGGTATAGATTCCCACTCGCGCAAGAGTGTTGGAAAACACAGGATCAAGCAGCCGCGGAGAGTCTGCGCGTTGAAATGAGTCGCGAAACTCGGACTACGATTGTTAGCCATCAAGCTGCGTGGAAACGAACTGACAAACTGAAATAAAAAGAATTAAATATATTTAACTGACTACAATTCCTTATTCCATTAATATTTATTACTAATATTGCGTATAAACCAAGAATTGTCATACTTTAAACATCTATATGTTCTAAATGCAATTTTTAGTGTTAAGTGAAAAAAATCCGCAGTGCTAGATGGAATAACATTTTATAAATCTGCTTGGTGCGAAGAAAAGCTTAATAATAATAAAATTAACAAATATTGTTATTTATTTAAAGTTTTTTGCATTAAACTTAAGAACTTAATATAATATGGATCTTACAGTTTCTTTGCAAGCATTACAAAATTTTTTTTAATATGTAAAACTGAAGAAGCCGAATCAGTATTTTGGTATTGACGGATTTTCAAATAATATCTAATTTTTAAGTTTTGATTTAAGTTTAATCTATATAATTTAATCACACAGATCTTATCTTTTAATATTTTCAGAAAATAATAAAACTCCGCATAGTATTTACCTAATAAACTCATTTTAATTAAAAGATTACTTATATTAATGATAATAGCAGATCAATAGGACTAATGGGACCACTGAATACTTGCAAAATTTTGATCCCACATCAAATTGCAAACAAATATGATATTTAATTTTTATGTTTTGAAAGAATTAACTTAACGGTGTGAAGGAATCTCGTTAACAACTACTATACTAAAATTATTTGAGATTACGCGATCGCTGCCTAAGGGAGTTTCCCGAATTTCTTCTCGGTTCAATATGCCAACTGCGCCGCTGTACATATTTATTTTCGCTCGCTTTTTTCTATTTGTTCTTGTATATATTCCACGAAGCAATGTATTGTTACGATCCAATATTGCAACTACGTCACCAGTGGATGTTGTTAAAACATTTCGCTCTTCGGTTGGCATAGGTAAAATAGAATTACCTAATCCTTTTAAATGGATTGGTTTATCTGGAGGAAAAGTGTAACGGTGAATTTCGAATAGCCGATGTCTATTTTTGTTAGGAACCAGCCGCACATGTCGAATTGGACACCCAAATATGGTAGAAGGGAGGAAAGAAACACTTCTGCGAGAAGGAGATGTCGACCTGGCACGAGGAAGAAGTTCGCCCGGGGAAGGGCTAACAGGAGAATGGTGTCTCTCAGGCGTATTGGATGTTCCAGGACCCGGAGCACTGGGGACTGGTTCGCCACTAGGTGAAACGTCTGTCTCTAAACTCCATTCTACAATAAGATACCAATTAATAATTTTTTTATGGAAATCAATTAAAAGAAATTCTTGCGCTCTTAGTAAGAAGGCCTGTTCATGTAGACACAAAGGAACTAATTCCTATAATTTACTGTGAATGATATTCTTTAAATTATAAAGTTTTGTAGGTACACGTGTGACCCTGGCACACAGAGAATCACAGGTCACTACTCTCAACTGCTTAACCCAATACTTTTTTTATTATAGTTTAACTGTCTAAACGCTTAGGCTTTATGTACAAATGACAAACTTTTAAGATTTATTTAGGAATGAGCGCTACACGAGTTAATAGTTTTCTTACTTACATGGGCGAATTTCTCGTACATTCGTAGCCCGTTCGAAACACTAAGCTTGGGAACTTTTCACCATCATGTAGTACACGACTGTCGAACACGTTAAAATTGTCAAAATGTATATTAAAAATGATTACTCGACTGTGGCAACCCAATACGCGTTTCGAAATAAAAATCTCCGAAAAACAGCGCCTGACAAAAACACAATAATGAGTTTGTACGATAAGTTTTATGTTTCTGGTTCTGCGGCCATTAGTCTTATGCTCATGAGCCTCGGCTGAGGCTTCCGAACAATAATTGGGAGATGATAAAGCAAAGTTTTGTCGATAACCCAACAAACGTCTTTGCGACGCCGCGCTGCGGAATTGGCGTCGATTTAAAGTTGATTTAAAGTTGAATCAACCGAGACATATCCAGTATGGCTAATCAATTGTTGGAGACACATTTTGTTAGGCAGGAAGGCGTTTCAAAGACATTCGTGGATTAGCAAGGACACTGTTTTACCAGATTAAAATTTTTCTACGAAATCTGTGGGCGAGGCTTATGCATAAATGAACTATCGCTTACAGAGCGTAACAGGTTGGAACACGGGTTGAACTGAAACAAGCAAATTAATTATAAAAAATCCTAAGTAAGTGCCTCCATCTGTCGCGAATATTGCGAGTCTCCTAAGAACACAATCTTATAACGATGCGTTGTTGTCGTCACTTGTTGGTGAAAAATATCAAACCTTTTTGAATTTTATGCAGAGTAAGTAAATTTTCATTCACACAGATACTTTGTTCTGCTCCTCTTAAAATAAACCTGCATTTTTCAAATCGTAAATGTTCTAGTAGTAGATTTAATACGCTCCAAGATTAGGCAGACGCCAAATTTCTAAGCTCAATGTTTCAATTATTTATTGTAGTATATATTTTTGTAAATTACGTCTGGAGTGCGTTAAACATTTTTTTTTTTAAGCGTATTGTAACGCATTATTTGTTTGAAATATGAGAACCCGTCACCTAAATAACGAGAAAGAAAAGATGAAACACCTGAAAAACGAGAAAGACAGCGACGAAGAACCGCTATTTTAAAAGATTTCATGTAAAAGATATAATTTTAAATGCGGATTTTTACTTTCAAAATATTTGAATTTAAGCAGCAATACATACTTATGTTTTGACTTTTATTTTATTTCTTTTAATCATTTACCAAAAAATTTCAATTTATTATTATAAGTAGTATATTTGATATTTAGTATTTGATTATATTTACCAATTGCATTAAGGATAGCCGCCAAAGATAAGACAAAAGCATAAAAAATCCTCATTGTTTCTAAGTAGAGGCAAATTTTCTTGATTTGTTAATGAAGTATTCGATTAGCACTTGACTAGAGAATATTGAGATGCTTTCTGATATTATCTAGCATATCATATAGTCGGTGAATTAAAGATTATAAGCGTGAAGCCCGTACTTCTGAGATGTTTACATATGATTAGATTCAGCTTGAAAAAAGTACTATAGATCTTAAACTCGTTAAAGATGATATCATAATTATGCAAACTTTTATATTTCAAGTAAATTCGGTACCCGCATGAAAAACGTATATAGTGTAATGTGCGTATGAAATGTTTATAAAAATGAATGTTACATAAAGTCTCATAAATTTTACAAAATGTATACTATGTATACCACAGATCTTCTTTAAATTTATACCATTGTATATAATGATAAAAAAGCGAGAATAAAATATAAAACAGGCTGTATACCGGGAAATTTACGTCGAGAGAGATTTTTACAATAGCACAATTTATGCAAAAAACGTTCTTTGGTATATAATACTCCACAATCAACTCCAGACTGATGTTTTCTTATTTTTTTGCACTAATTGATATTTTTTAAACAAAAAAATAAAATTAGGAGATGCTGTGCTAAGAATTAAAATTTTTTGTAGGCTAGGGATTTTAAGTTAGCGTCCGTTTCTATTCTTTTAAGAGAGTTTTATCGCTGAGTATATTCTGAAACATTTTATAAAAGCTTTGACAGCCTGAAATTCATCTTTCCAATTCTTTTAACATATTTTTTGTAATTAATATTGGGGTTTAAAACTTTTAAATATGTCTTTATAAATCATAATTGTTGTGTCAACCCTAATCAAATTTAGATCTAAACTTCCTTCCTATAACTGAAAAAAATAGTCAATAAGATAACCAATATAGAATATATCATATGATCTGAGAAAGGCCCAGAAAATTTCTTAGTTAAAGTGCTGATTCAATCACTCAATACATCAATAATTAGTTTTTCTTGTAATTAAAAAATGATGATTTTTCACATTTTTCTTGTCTCACGGGCGGTTATCTTCAGTTTACTTGATAAACATAATTAAATAATATAACTATAGTTTCAAGTGAATTATTATCATTAGTATAAAAATTTTAGATTGATCTAGAACTATTGTGTTATTTATTTAAATAACACGTTCATTTCGCAACACTGCTCCGATCTAGGTTGCTGATAAATCTCTCTAGCAATCACTCCAAGTGAAGATTATCACAACGTCGTCATATGAAGTTCTCCACTTTGGTCCATTACTATCCAAGGTCTTATGTTTCAGGCGTCATTCACTCTACTGACACTCTTCTTATTTACTATTTTCCTCTATACTTTTCTGTCCTGACATATGTCTTTTTAACTAGGGTTTCATGCACACATTCTAACTTTTCCTTCCGCGGTCTGCCTCTGGGCGCGTTGCCATTTACTTTACCTTGATATACTTGTTTCGTTAGTCGTCCATCCTTCATTCTCTCAACATGCCCGAACCATCTT